>JAYJMJ010261372.1:0-14587 GCA_036873875.1 Laminaria ephemera | reverse complement strand
GGAAAGAAAAAAGCTATCTGCAATCTTGAATTTAATAAGAAAGTAAGCAAAAGCGATAGTCTTGTCCATATAAGAGAAGGCTGGGGAAACAAAAAAGAAGGCTCCTTTTGGAAAAAAGGCACTTATTATTGGGAGGCATGGATAGAAGGCGAGAAAGTAGCGGCAAAATATTTTTATATTGAAGACTCAGGCGGTGCGTGGGATAATGGCGAAAATCCATATTTGGAGGTACAATCTCTAAAATTATATGAAGGCCCTTATGACGATGTAACGGATGAGCAGCGAACATATTTGAAGCGATTTAGTGAAGAAGAAACGCGCTATATTTATGCAGAAATAGCTCTCCGAAACATAAATGTAGAGGATGATTGGCAATGTGAATTGTTTACTAAATTCTACAATGATGCTAGAGAATTAAAAGGGCAAGTGGGGCGATTGCATCGGGTAGAAAAAGGCGTAGAGTCCATTCGGCTTACTGCAGGTTGGGGATCGAACGTGAAGGGGTCTTGGCGAAAAGATCGGTACACGGCAGAGCTGATTTTTATGGATCGCTTGTTGGCGGTTATTCCATTTGAGGTAGGGGAAGGAATAGAAGAGGGGATTGCGGGCGTGCTATTACCCGATAGACAAACCCCTATTTTGCTAACTTCTGATGAGGATTCGCAGTTGAGTTTTGAGGAGGTCATGTCGAAAATGGATGATCTAATTGGCTTATCAGAAATCAAAGTTAAGGTACGAGAACATGCGAAGTATATTCAATTCCTGCAACTTAGAAAGAATAAAGGCTTTACAGAAAAAGAAGAGATAAATGTTCACTCCGTATTTATAGGCAATCCCGGTACAGGTAAAACAACGGTTGCAAATATGATGGGGAAGCTCTATAAAAAGATGGGCTTATTATCTAAAGGGCATGTTACAGAGGTGGATCGAGTGGATTTAGTGGGCGAATATATTGGGCAAACAGCGCCGAAAGTGAAGGCGGTGATAGAGAAAGCAAGAGGCGGCGTTTTGTTCATAGATGAAGCCTATTCTCTAGCTCGTTCTAAAGATGATAGCAAAGATTTCGGTCGAGAAGTAGTAGAAATATTGCTCAAAGAAATGTCTAATGGACCTGGAGATTTGGCGGTGATTGTGGCAGGCTATCCAAAAGAAATGAAGCATTTCATGGATTCTAATCCCGGTCTAAAATCTAGATTCAAATTATATTTTGAATTTACAGACTATATGCCGCAAGAGTTGGCGGAGATTGCCAGTTATGCTTGCATAGAAAAGGGCGTAGTACTGCTGCCACCTGCGAAGAAACTACTAGACGAAATGATAACGGAAGCTTATCGAAATAGAGATCGGACTTTCGGCAATGCTCGGTTTGTCTTTGATTTAATAGAAAAAGCAAAGATCAATTTAGGTTTGCGAGTCATGGATTCTGAAGATCCTGATTTATTGAGCAACAATCAATTGGAGACGATCAAATTATTGGACGTTGGTAAAATACAAATAGAACGACCTAAAGTATTGCCAAATATTCCAGTAGATGCCGCTTTCTTAAAGGCTTCTTTAAATGAGTTAGACCAATTGATTGGCATGGATAATATTAAAAAGCAAATCCATGAATTGGTTGATTTAGTGCGTTTTTATAGAGAAACAGGCAGAGATGTATTGAATAATTTCTTCTTACACACAGTCTTTATTGGTAATCCTGGAACAGGAAAAACCACCGTTGCTCGTATTCTTACCAAGATATACAAGGCATTAGGAATGTTGGAAAGAGGGCATATCGTGGAGACTGATCGACAGGGATTAGTGGCAGGTTTCGTTGGGCAAACGGCTATTAAAACAGCGGAAAAAATTGAAGAAGCTAAAGGGGGCGTACTATTTATAGATGAAGCCTATGCCTTAACGACCAACACCAACGGCGGTTCCTCGCACTCCGATTTCGGAAATGAAGCGATTCAGACCTTATTGAAAAGAATGGAAGATCGCCGAGGCGAATTTTTTATCTTCGTGGCGGGCTATCCCGATAATATGGAAGAATTTTTGAAAGCCAACCCTGGCTTAAATTCTCGTTTTGATAAAATTCTAAAATTTGATGATTACGAGCCTAAGCAGTTAATGGAGATTGCGCTATTTATGTTTAAAGAGAAAGGCTTGAAATTGAATAAGGCCGCAAGAGAACATTTAGTCGCTTACTTTGATTTCCTCTACGACTACCGAGATAAATATTTCGGTAATGCTCGTTCTGTTCGGAATGTGGTGATCGATTCGATTAAAAATCAAAATCTTCGCTTGGCAGCCTTAGCTTTATCTAAACGTACCAAGTCGAGTATTGCAACCATTACTTTAGATGATGTGTCTACCTTCAAATTAGATAAGGATGAATTGATGTTTAAAAAGAATACAATTGGATTTAGAAGTAAAGGGAGTAGATAGAAAAGTTATGAGTTATGAGTTATTATTCCAATTAGATGTTGACTATATCTAAGTAGGTTGTGCTAATTAAATGGGTACTTAGACATAGTCAACATCTAATTGGAATAATAACTCATCACTTATAACTCATTTCTGATTTTTTATTATCTTTGGATAAAAGATAAATAAACTTTGTCAAAACTAACTACACCAATTAATTCAACCTGCCCTAATTGCCAAACCTCTTTGGCGACTATTCCTATTTATTGTCCTAACTGTGGGCAAAAACAGCAGACCAAAAAGCTGTCTCTCCTTCAACTATTTGCAGATATTATAGATAATGTATTTAATGTTAACGGTCGTATATGGCGCACCTTTAAGGTTGGTTTATTGGAACCAGGTCAATTAACACAGGAATATTTTCAAGGTAGACACCAATCCTATTATCATCCTATTCGCTTCTTTATTGTTTCCTCTATTATTTTATTTGCCATCTTCAGCTTTAAGGGCGATGACTTTTTAGACTTGGATATAGTACAAAGTAAATTTTGGAAACAGGCAGAAGAAGAAATTTACTTTGAAAACTTTGTAGGGACAGTGGATTCCGTGATGACAGATTTAAAATCAGAATTCCCTAATGAAGAAGTCACCTTAGCATTTGATTCCTTATTGAGTAGACTACCGAAAAATAAAGCGGATTCGGTTATAATAAATAATGTTCTAAAATCAGAGACTTCCGTAACTGATGGTACTTATACCAAGAATACCGACTTATCTTTGAAGTTTGGGGAGGATAATATAGCAATTAGCTATAAAGATTTAGTGCGCATGAATGGCGAGGAAATCATTGAACACTATAAAATAGAAGGATTTTGGAAACAAATGCTAGTCCGACAGTCGGCTAAAATGATTAGAAAATCTGATAATTTCGCTGGTTTTATTTGGAGTAATTTTCCTATGATGTTGTTACTGATGATGCCAAGTGTTGCCCTCTTATTAAAGCTATTATATATTCGGCGAAAACGTTTTTTTGTAGAGCATTTGGTTTTTGCTTTTCATACCCAAGCTTATTTCTTTCTCTTGTATGCGCTCTTTTTGTTGTTGAATATAGATGCTGACTATTTTTGGTTTGTCTTGCTTTTAGTCGCTAATTACCTGTTTTTTGCTTTGAAGTATTATTATGGACAGAGTGGGGGGAAAACGTTTATGAAATTGATGCTTCTTGGTACGGGTTACTTTTTTGTTTTATTGTTTGCTGTTTTGAGTACGATTTCTATTAGTTTGTTTTTGTTTTGAAATTCATAAATTGCTAATTAATTGCGTCCAATAATTCTTTTAAAGAGTGTTTCCATTCCACTTCTATTGCTAAAGCCTGTATTTCTTGATAAGTAATTGGAATAATATGCTGTTCCTTAACAATTTCATCAAGACTGATCTTTTTTCGAAGTTCAATTGGTGGTGGAATTGGCAAGACTTTGAGTTCTACTTCTTTATTTTGGTTGGTGAGTAATGCACTGTCTTCTATATCGGGCTTATCTTTTGGTAGTAGTTGAATTATTTTGGCTTCTAATTCGTTTATTACTATTTCATTATTAATATTTAATATCTGCTGTACCATCGCAATTTTTCTAGCTTCAAGACTCCTGTTTTTCATTTTTATTGTTAAGAAAGGCTAGAGTTTTTTTCAACTCCACTCTTTGTTACTAAAGATAATCGTTTAAATCTAATCAAATTATTTAGGATAGTCAAAATATTCTATTGAATTCCATAGTTCTTCGCCAAATTTCTATTCTTTATTCAGGGTAAGCAACGCATCATACACCGCCTGATGCAAACTAGGTCGAATATTCAAACGATACAACTTCCGACTAGCCCTAGTCGGATACACCCGATTCGATAACAAAATAATAAAAAAATCTTCCGCAGGATCTACCCAATAAAAAGTACCCGTAAAACCTGAATGCCCATAACTCGATGGACTAGCATACTCCGCAATATAAGCTGCTTTCGCATCATACTCAATCAAGGGCTTATCAAAACCTAAGCCCCTCCGATTATCTTGTTCACAAAATTGGCAACGAGTAAATTCTTGAATGGTCGTTGCTTTTATATATCGCTTCCCATTATACACGCCCTCATTTAGAAATAACTGCAATAACTTAGCTAAATCTGTCGCATTGCCAAATAAGCCAGCATTAGAAGAAATGCCTCCTAGCATAGCCGCATTTTCATCATGCACGGTACCATGTACCAACGTATTTCTAAAAAAAGTATCTATTTCTGTAGGGACAATTTCCGTTAAAGGGAAATGATTAGTTGGATTAAAAACAAGGCGGTCTGCACCAATAGGACGATAAAAGGTAGTATATAAAAATTGGTCGAACGCTTGCCCTGTTTTTGCTTTGACTAGATCAGGATAGAGTAAAAAAGTTAACCCTGAATATTTGTATTCAGCCGTCGATCGAAGCTTAGATTTTTTGATGCCTTTATAGATTTTCTTTTTGTAACGGTGGTGTAAATATAATTGGTCGGTAATGCGGAGGGGATATTTTTCAGAGGCTTTTGATTTAAAAGTCCACCATTTGTAAGTCCCATTTTTGCGTTTTGCTTCTGCCCAGAATACAATATAGGGTTCGAGTTGCGCTTGATGTGCTAGGATGGAGCGGAAATCTAAGTTGGCTTTATTAGATTTGGCAAAGCTCGGAAAGTAATCTTTCCATTGTGCATCTATGTCGAATAGGTCTTTGTCATATAAATACATTAAGGCAAGGGTTGCCGTAGTGGTTTTAGTAACAGATGCTAAGTCGTATAAATCATTGGTTTGTACAGGGCGCTGTTGATCGTAGGTATGATAGCCGAAATTCTTAGAATAGACAACTTTACCTTTTCTAGCAACTAATAATTGTGCCCCTGGAAAAGCAGCAGAATCTATAGCAGCCTGCATAATGGAATCTAGGGTGTAGTGCAGGTAGGTACTATCTAAGCCAACAGATTGAGGCGTTCCAAGAAGAAGCGTATCCGATTGGCTGATTAGATTTAAATAGAACAAAAGAAATAATAACGATAGGGTAGCTTTCATACTAAACTGTTTATTTATGCTCAGGCGGCTATCGGTCTACGGTTGATGGTAAACGGTGGACGGTCGAGACGTACTTAGCTAAAAATTAATCAATTATAATCAATTTATTTTCAATCACTTACAACGTTAGACGGATAGCCGCTCAGGCACTCACAATGCTGGTCGTCAAAGTCTTATGAGTTTTGAACTTGAATTTGACACTTGAACTTGAACTTTCTCATTTATTTAGTAGCATTAATTACCGCATCTGCTATTTCATCAGAGTGCCAAGTAAGCGTATTTCTATCAAAAATAGCAAAATCTCCACCATCATCCCAATAAACAGGTGCCAGCTTTCTTGCTGCACAACCCGCTGCATAATACGTTGCGTGTGTTATACGAGCAGCAGTATTATCTTTATTTTTAGATCCCCATTCCCCCATGATAACAGCCCTTCCATTGGCGATAAATTTATCATGAATTTTATCCAACTCAGCATCTAAAGCACTTTTTTCTGCCTCCGTTCCCCAAGCTGTATCTCCTCCGGGGTCTAATAGGGTGAATCTGTAAGGAAAATAAGTATGAATAGAGACAATCGTTCTTTCATCATTGTTTGGAATAACCAAGCCGTCTATAGCATTTGGATGACTGCTTGCTGCATAGGTTGAAACCAGCAAATGCCTAGTGGCATTATTGCCACCTGTTGCCCTGATAGCATCTAGGGATGCTTTATGGTATTGGTTAACAATAGCTCGTTCTTCTTCTGTTCCTCCTGACCATTCATTGGCAGAACCTTCATGCCTCGGTTCATTTAAAATATCAAATAACACATAGTCACTATGATCCTTAAAATGTAAGGCAATTTGCGTCCATAATTTCGTGAGCTTTTTGGTGACTTCCACTGATTTATTTTTGGTAGGAATAATCCAAGAACCTTCGTGATGGGTATCAATAATTACATACATGCCCTCCTCAAGGGCATAACCTGTCAATTGCTTCACTCTATTTAGCCAAGATAATTCAATTGTATAATCTGGTGCTGGCCCCATATGAGCATCCCAAGAAACTGGCAGTCGTAAGGTCTTAAAACCTTTTCTGCTGAGCTCTTTAATCATGGTGCTGGTGGTTCGAGGATTTCCCCAAGCTGTTTCATCTGCTCCTAAAGCATCCAAAGAATTGCCTAAATTAATACCTGATTTCATATCTGCCACCAATTCCATAGAACTAATATCTCGCATGACACCTATTGAAGGAGTCGTAACTACTGCTGGCGGAGTGGGTTCGACAACTGGCTGTGTGAGGGGGACAGATTGTTTATTACAAGCAAAACTAAGAAGTAGTAATAAACAGAATAAAATTTTATTTTTCATGAATATATTTTTAAGTACTCTGACCTTTAGGCTGAGGATAGGAGATAACCAATTTTTAGCTTTAAGCATCCTCAGCCTAAAGGCTAAGGTACAGCAAAGCGACCTTATGAACAGAGCAATGAGGTATTTATAATTTCAAAAATTGCTGACTCTCTCCTTTCATAGCTAAATAATATACGCCCTTCGGCAAGGTAACCGTAGGAATAGAGGAGGTCGCAGTCGTCAACATTCCCGAAGCCACAATCCGCCCATCCAATGCAATAATAGAGTAGGGGAGTGCGTCCTGAAAAGTAGCTCCTAAACGAACAGTTAATTGATCGCTTACAGGATTAGGAAATAAAGAAAAAGAGGAAGTTTTATCTACGTCAGGCGCACTAGTCGTTTGAGCAAATTTATAAATTCTAGTACCTCTACCATTAATCGTAATGCCTGGTACTTTCTGGTCGCCTGTCAAATCTACTGGACTCGCCCCTGTATCACCCAAAATATCTTCCAACCAATAATTGCCGTTTGGGATGCCTTCTCCATTTAAATTGATATTTAAACCTTGTACTACGCTAGTACCAGTATTTTGAATAACTAAAATCGTCTCTCCTTTATGCTGGCGAAGATAAGCTAATACTCGATTATTATTAGTACTCACCGCCTCATAAGTACCTACTTGTAATGCCTTTTCTCGACTTCTCAATTGAATCAATTTACGATACCAACTCATCATGGAGGTGTTATCAACTGACTCACTAGCTACATTATAACGTGGATAACTTCCATGGGTCGCACGCCACGGTCTACCCGTAGAAAATCCTCCATTAATCGCATTCGCCCACTGCATCGGGCGACGAATATCCTCATCAGGTTTAGCTCCAATCATACCGATTTCTTCTCCATAATAAATGAAAGGCACGCCCGGTAAAGTTAAATAAATACCAGCCGCCAATTTAACTTTGCTCTCATCATTTTGGAAGACATTCATCAAACGATCTTGATCGTGATTAGTCAAAAAAGTACCATATTGTAAATGGGGATAAATAGAATAAACATGCTGCATCTGACTAGATAAATCCGTAGCATATCCATTATTGACCGCATTTAAAATATTACCCGCTAAATCAAATTCAAAGCAATAATCAATGCCTTCATCTTTGACATAATTAATAATGGTATTAGTGCCTGCCCAAGCCTCTCCAACGGTAAAAGCATCTGGTTTGGTTTTTTTATAATGTGCTCTAAATTCCTGCCAAACATCAAAGGTGGCTTGTGTATCTTCTCCTCGTTCCCCTTCTTCCACCAAAAATTTAACGGCATCTAAGCGAAAGCCATCTATGCCAATTTCTTCCAACCAAAAATCAGCCGATTCAAAAATAGCGGCTTTGACAGCAGGTTCCTTATAATTAAGGTCAGGCATAACAGGCGAAAAAACACCATAGTAATAATCAGAAGATTTTTCATGCCATACATTCTGCCCCCACGGCCCATTATAATCAGGCTTATTATCTGACCAACGGTACCAATTTCTTTTTTCGGAGGTAGGACTGGAAGCGGCTTCTTTGAACCATTCATTTCTATCTGAACTATGGTTCATTACATAATCAATAATCACTCTTATACCTCTTTGATGAGCAGCCGCTAAAAATTCTTGAAAATCTTCCATCGTTCCATAATCTGGATTGATCGACTTGTAATCAATCACATCATAGCCGTGATAACTTGGAGAGTCATGTATGGGCATCAACCAAATACCTGTGATGCCCAAATCATCTGTGGTATTAGGGTCCCCATCATTAAGGTAATCTAGTTTTTCAATAATTCCTTGAAAATCACCAACGCCATCGCCATCACTATCATAAAAACTACGCACGAATATTTCATAAAAAACGGTCTCATTCCACCACGGAATATTCTCCGTATTTCTAGCCAGTACTTTTACAAAATTCTCTTGTAGTTGTTCACTCTCCTGACTCCAATTGGATACTTTTAATTTAACGGCATAATTGCCAGGAGCTTCATAGCGGACGGTAGGGTTTTTTGAAGTAGAGGTAGCAGGTGTGCCGCCCTCGAATTCCCATTGCCAACTTTTAATATCTCCTGCGGATAAATCTCGGTAAGTAATCGTGCCTGCTTCATACAATTCTCTTAGATTAGAGATGAAATCAGCAGCAGGCGGTAAATTAGCAGGCGTTTCATTATTGTACCAATGACTCAATGTAGTGGCCTCTGTACCGACTGTATACGATCTATCATTGCCCACTCCAGGGAATTCTTCTCGACCATCCCATTGGCCATTCATGCGAAATTTATAGGCAATTTGTTCGGCTGTGGCTAAGGAGAGTGTTACTTCATAAATTAAATCGCCATCTGAATCGGTTAGTTTATCTTGGCTGCCTCCCCATCCGTTGAAAGTGCCAGCTACATCTACAAATTCGGTTTGTGGATTGAATTTTCCTAGTTCTACTTGGTGACTCATATTGACTTGTAGGATTAAGTCAATTTGGGCATGGATGGTAGTTAGCAAGAAGAAAAAGCATAGAGGTAATGAAAGTCTTATAATTCGTGTCATTTTATAGAAACAGTCTTAGTAACGGTCGAAAAATAAGTCCGTCATTTGGACGAGGTTATTTTAGTCTTAGTTTTTTCTTTAAAAACGGGAGTTATGTTGATATAATGAGGGTTTTTAAAGGAGAAAATAAGGCTAAAAGAATCCGTCCAAATGGTGGAGTTATTATTTGACCGTTACTTAGTAACGTCAAAAGAATAACTTCCGCCTCTGGACTAGATGTGGAACTTATTCTTTGGTCGATACTTAAATAATTAATAATCAAATAGACAAAGTAACAATTTCTTAAGGTATCATTATATGAAAACCTGCTATCAAGTCTACTTTTTGACGAACTCGGATAATTCTTTTTTAATATATTATATATATTTTTAATATAAAAAATATATTTTAGAGGCAAGAACTCTAATATGTCAAGTATTTTGAATAAATTTACAAAAATGCGCTGCTCGATTCCTACCGATTTAAAAGTATATAGACTACCATTACTATAGAGTGTAACTCTTCACGAGTTCAGCCATTCTATTAATTCCACTGCTGATGCATAGAGAACTTCTAAAAAAAGCAACTACAGATATAACTCAATTTACCCTAGAGGTAATGCAAGAAAGCGTATTTTGGGTAAATAAAGCAGGCATTATTGAAAATAGCAACCAAGCAGCTTGTCAATTATTAAAGTATCAACGACTAGAAATAATTGGCTTATCTATTTTTGAAATTGACCCTAAATTGAAGGAGACGATCTGGAAAAAGCATTGGGACTATATTAAAAAAAACCAAGTTACTACCTTAGAAACGACCCACCAATCAAAATTGGGTGCAAAAATACCTGTTCGGGTAAAAGCACATTATATTACTATAGGAAACGAAGAATATATCTTTTTAATCGCCAAAAATATAACAGATGTTAATCGCTATCAACAGTTGTTTGAGATAACAGAAGAGGTAGCGAAGATAGGTGCTTGGGATTGGAATACCATGACAGAGGAGGTATTGCACACCCAAGAAGTATTGAATATTTGTGAGGTAGCGGAAGGAGAAGTGTGGGATGCTAATATCTTTAGTTACTTTGAAGGAGAGAGTTTAATCAAAGCTAAAAGTGCGCTTCAACAGGCAAAACATCACCAAATACCATTTGATTTAACACTTGATTTAACGGGCTTGAAAGGGACGAAAAAAGTGGTGCGCTTATCCGCAATTCCTAAAGTTTATAATAATAAGGTTGTTAAGCTACAAGGAATTATGCAGGACGTTACTGCTAGGATACAGAGAGATCAAGAAATTTATTTAAAAGATTTCACGATTGATAATAGTGGTGATATGGTCTTTTGGATACGAGAAGATGGAAGTTGTCTTTTTGTGAATGATGCAGTCGTCAATAATTTGGGGTACACCAAAGAAGAATTGTATCAAATGCATGTTTGGGAAATTGTACCTAACTATCCTAAAGAATTATGGGCAAAGAATGTGAGACAGGTAAAAAAAGTTAAGCGTAGACGCTATCTTAGCGCACATATAAGAAAAGACGGGACTATTTATCCAACCAATGTGGAATTGAGTTATTTAGAATATAAGGGCGTTAATCATATATGTGCGATTATTAGAAATGAGGAAGCTACACAAGTCTATAAAGAACAACTCCAACGGACTAAATTTACGGTAGAAAAGGCCCAAGAGATGATCTTTTGGTTGAATGAAAAGGGGCAGTATGAATATGTGAACGAAAAAGTTTGTACAACGTATGGCTACAAGAGAGAGGAATTATTGAAGATGGGGATTGTTGATATTGCGGAAAACTTAGGCACATCAAGGTGGCAACTATTCTGGAAACTATTACAAAAGAAGAAAAGGGTCATTCTTGAAAGAGTACATATTAAAAAGAATGGAAAAACGTTCCCTGTAGAAATAACGTCTAATTACATTAAATATCGAGGGAAGGTGATCTGTTGCTCTTATGTGAAAGACATCACTATTAGAAAGAAAAGAGCAGAAGAACTACAACAATTATTGGAAGAAAATCGGCAGCTCAAAGAGGCCTTACAAGCAGATAATACTTACCTACAAGAAGAAATTCGATATAGTAACAACTTTGAAGAAATTGTTAGCCGTAGTGCTAAGTATGCTAAAATATTATCTAAAATTGGAGAAGTCGCAGATACAGATGCTACGGTATTAGTTACAGGGGAAACGGGGACAGGCAAAGAATTAGTAGCTCGTGCTATTCATCATTTGAGTAATCGTAATGATCGGCCTTTAATAAAAATAAATTGTGCAACACTACCTACTAATTTAATTGAAAGTGAACTATTTGGCCATGAAAGAGGCGCATTTACAGGAGCGATTGCTACTAAGATGGGCCGTTTTGAATTAGCTAATAAAGCGACGCTGTTTTTAGATGAAATAGGAGAAATGCCGATAGAATTGCAACCTAAATTATTAAGGGTTTTACAAGAAGGAGAGTTCTCTAGATTGGGTAGTAACAAGACGATGAAGACGGATGTGCGTATTATTGCGGCTACGAATAGAGACTTAGCTAATATGGTATTGGAAGGGACTTTTCGAGAAGACTTGTATTATAGACTCAATGTATTCCCTGTCCATAATATTCCTTTGCGAGAAAGAAAAGAAGACATTCCGCTTTTAGTGAAACACTTTCTGAAAAAATTTAGTAAAAGAATGGGTAGAAAGGTAACGAAAGTGAGTACTCGTACTATCACAAAGTTAGAAAAATACAACTACCCTGGCAATATTCGAGAATTAGAAAATATCATAGAACGAGCAGTAATTCTCAGCAAAACGGAAACATTAGATTTGAGCGATTGGTCTCCTACACCGATAACTACTCAAAAAGAAACGGCTTTTTTATCATTGGAAGCATTGCAAAAAGCGCATATTTTAGCAGCTCTTAAAAAAACGGATTGGAAGATTAGTGGAAAAGGAAGTGCTGCAGATTTATTGGGTTTAAATGCGAAAACACTAGGCTCAAAGATGCGAAAATTGGGCATTCGACGGAAAGATTTTATGATAAAAGAATAAAAATGTAATTAGTGTACTCCTTAAATAAAAGCAGTTATTCTTTATTACCTACTTCTTTATAAGCCTACCGATTCAGTTTTAATTGAATTTTATTTTTTTATCTATTTTTTTAAGTTTTTTTATTGTTTTTAGCCATATATGAGCGATAAAGAAGGGTCTGCCAAGACTAACTTACTAGTTCTAAGAATACAATAAGCAATGTCTTGCGAGTTATCGCAATTTATTACTCAAATAAAAGCAACTCCTTAAATAAAAGCAAAAAATATTCTCTGTTTTGGTCTAAATGGCTGATAATCAGATTTTTAATAAATTGGCACTCCTTTGGAGTATATATAAGTATATTTATATTTAGATAAAATCTAACAATAAATAACTGGAGCCAAAGGGTCTAATATATCCTAAAAAATTCCACTTAACCCCTGAAGACCGTTTTCCTATAACAAAACCGATGGATGGTATATTTTCTAGATTCTTTGGCTTCTTTTACTAATACTTTCACTGTTATAATTTAGAAATATAGATATTTTGAAATCTTCCGATGAGAAAGAGATCACAAGTCTCTTTTAACATTCTTAATTCATACTAATTAGGATACTACACTACACTATGAATACACTAAAATATACACTTTAGAAACACTAAAACTTAACACTATTGAAATGCTAAAATATACACTGTGAATACACTAAAACACACACTAGTCCTCCAAGTAATGCTTTTCCTTTACAGGAGTTTGCCACTATACAAGTAGCTAAATTACTTGGAGGGCTAGTTTTTTGTCTTCTACTACCCCTTCAGAATTCCAAAAAAGCAAGTACTAGCGACGATTAGAGATTTACCGTTTTACAGGATTATAAATTTTGGTTAAAGATCTTTTACTACGATTTTCCGGGTTCGTTAGAACTCGGAAAATCTTGATTTTAGGGGCTATCCCAAAAGTGCAACTTAAGTAGTCTGGCAATAAAATCTACTTCTTAAAAAGTTAAGATTTTATTGTCCACCTATTTAAAATATATTTCCTAATAGACTTGTTATCCTTAAAGGATAACAAGTCTATTGTTGTTGCCCATTTAGGTATTTACAAAAAGACTTTTTAAAAGACCTATAAATATTGCAATGTTTATTTTAGTTCTTTTATTCTAGGCATGATTTTGCAGTGTACTACGAAGGAGTACACTGCAAAATCATGCCCTTAAATGGCTGATAGCAGGTTGTGCTTGAGAGGAGCGTGGAGTAATATCCTTACCATCAAAACAACTTAAACATACATGAGAACTACTATTGAAGGAATAGAAACCATCGAAGCAATTAATGAACTAATACAACAATCTTCTACCCCAACCATTATTGGCGTTTGTAAAAACCATTCTTTTGGCTTCCATTGGCTAAATGATACTTTCCTACTGCTTGAAGAAGAGTATATGGATTCGATTAGATGTTATGTTCTCTTTTTTGAAGATGAATCGTTATCCGATACCTTTCTAGGAAGAGCTTCCGCCTCAACTGTCCATTTTGTAAAGGATCGTGAGGTAAAGGCAAAATTGGAAGGGACTACTAATAATAGAGGATTTAGAGAAAAATTAAATAGTATATTGAATTAACTTTAGAAATTCAAGTTCAAGTATCAAATTCAAGTTCAAAACCGAGATGTTGACACCGAAACATAAGTCAACGTCTAGATTTTGAACTTGAATTTGATACTTGAACTTGAACTTGAAAAATGATTTACACCTAGATAGCAAAATGCAATAGAGAAAATCAAGAAGGTGAAGGTAAAGATTCCATAAAAGGAAATGAACATCTCTAGAGTTCTTACGGCTT
Organism: Laminaria ephemera; assembly: GCA_036873875.1. NCBI lineage: Eukaryota > Phaeophyceae > Laminariales > Laminariaceae > Laminaria > Laminaria ephemera. Next base: position 342 of record JAYJMJ010261372.1, on the reverse strand, counting down.
CGCCATAAGCTACTATATGTCGCCCTTTCAGGGCTAGAAAAAATGTCAACTACTTGGATAAACTTATCAGTAAATTGCAAAGAAATTGTTTTCATTTGATTTTTTGGGTTTAGGGAACGAGCTAATCGTTCCCTTTTTTTATGCCTAATATACTGGACTTTAGGGAAGGGGAAATAAATATTCTACCAGACATTATTCAACACGGATTAAACGGATCGAACGGATTTAACGGGTTAGGTAGGTCATGTAGATATAAGTAGACCTTTAGCTCACGACCTACTTAAATCCGTTCGATCCGTTTAATCCGTGTTGAATAATGTCTTATTAGGTTTTTACTCCTAT
>JAYJMJ010261337.1:0-14593 GCA_036873875.1 Laminaria ephemera | reverse complement strand
TTCATCGAGCAGCCGCGCCATATCGAAATTCAGATAGCCATAGTATTGCTCTAACGATTCAGCAGCCTGATCGACAAAGTGACTTGAGCCCAGTAAGCCCAACTCTTCGCCTGACCAGAACGCCAGCACGGTGTCGGGGCGCACATCTTCGTTTGCCAGTTGTCGACCAACGTCCAATACGACGGCAACACCGGAGGCATTGTCATCAGCACCTGGATGGATATGCCCGACTTCATCTATACCGGCACGCGAATTACCGTGTTGGCCATGACCCAGGTGATCGTAGTGAGCACCGAGCATGATCCGCCCTGTGTTGCCTGCTTCTTTACCGGGCAAATACGCGACAACATTTCTTCCTGACCTGCGCTCACGTTGTAATCGCGTGTCAATGGTCAGTGTCAGGTTTGGTAACGCGAAGCCGCCAACGTGCGGGTTGCCTTCATCGAGGGATTTCTGCGCCGCATACAGCCCACCTTCAATTTCTGAAAATAGTTGTGACGCTACTTCGTCACTGATACTGGCGGCTACTATGCCGGAGCCTGCCAAGGCTGCGTCGAAGCTTAGACCGATGGTCTTGCCTGCATTCGCAGAACGCGGACCAGAGACAACAAGAATTCCAATTGCACCATGCTCACGCGCTTGTAATGCCTTGTAACGCAGTCCGCTGTAGCGACTGAGTTCTGCTCGAAGATCTCCATCGACATCTTCTGGTGAATATCGAAGCACAATGACAATTTTGTCTTTTACATCAAGGCCGAAATAGCTGTCATAACCGAACTCTTCGCTCTCTGGCACTTTAAGTCCGTAGCCTGCAAAGACCACTTCGCCTGTGACCGTGGCATTGTGTGAAAATGAAAGTGCACGAATGTCTTCGACGCCGGTCCAGCGTTGTTGGCCTTCGGGGTGCTTTAGAATCACTGAAGAGCCAGCGTCATTGATACCAGCGGTAAAGTCGAAAGGCTGCAGCATAGACTGATGCCCCGGTAACGGCACCGCGCCCAACGTCTCGAGCTGATCGACAATGTAATCGGCTGCCGCCCGTGCACCTGGCGAACCCGTTGCTCTCCCCGCAAACCCGGCAGAGCTCAGCTTGCGCACGTCGGCTTCTACTGACGATTGTTGTGCGAATGACGTCTGCACCAATACCCCGGCCAAAACAAGTATGGCTACTTGATTCCAGATGATTGACATATTGCTTCCGGGTTATTTTCCAACGCTTTTAACGATCGCATCACTGGTGTCATGAGGGATACGACAATAATACCTATTCCGTAACAACCTTTATTTACGGTGATGATTACCGACTGCCCGAACTCCTGCATCGCCATTGTAAGCTGCGGCAGGCGTGGGCTCGAGTGATATTCTAAATATTGTGTTACTCGCATAGGTGCCGGTGTTAGGCACTAGCGCGTAGGGGAAGAATGCAGCAATCCCGCCGTAGAAATGGCCAACCACTGTTTTTTCTTCTACAGCGCTCAGTTTTATCACCCCATTGTCATAAGCTTTACCGTTGGCTATCAATTCCGGATTGATGATGAAGTTTGCGCTTGTGCCGAAATTATTCAATGTTGCGGTGTTGAATTTCTGATAGGGAGGTAAAAGGTTTTTCTGGATCACCTCCGGCACATCAACCTGGGGAAGGGGGTCTGGCAAAATGAACTGCTGGTACTCACCTGAGGCATGCTGCACCATTGTGGTTATATCACTGATGAAGGGCACGCCATCTGCTCGATTTTGATCAACAACCAGGTTGAATACTTCGCTCTGTTGGTCAGTCTGGTGAAAATAGTGTTCACTTAGACCACCGTAGAATGTGTGATAAACGGCGCTGTTGGTATCATCAAAAACCGACACAACCGGGCATTGATACTGGCTGAACTTCTGCAATACCGCACTATCGACGAACGCCGAGGGTGCCCCTTCGTTGTCATAGATATAGATGGGCTCACCATATCCGGTGGTTTTCCCGACCTGGAAGACACCCCCGAAAGCAGCGACTCTGGGTTCTGCTGTTTTAGGATCAATATCATCCACGATCACACCATCACGGCGATGATAGGGCCGTGACGGATCAGACGAGGGCGGTAACACGCCATAACTCAGAATATCAACGCTACCTGGTTTGAGTGTGAAAACCCGTACCTCTTCGGTGTACTTTTGCACAAAGAGCGGACGGCCATCACTGCCTGATCCAAACGCGTGATAATCACCTTTGAAATATTGGCCGAAGATCAGGTAGAACCGCCCATTAGTACGTCTGAGTTCGCCGCCAGTTACCGCAAATCTTGTATCAGTTGACTGGATAAGCAACTTCTCTAATTGCTTTAACTTTTCATTTTTACTGAGGTCGGACATCACCAGTGACATCGTCTTTTCTACCGGCACTCTTATCAATGACTCAAATGTGGTCATGCCATCGGTTTCGCTGTCCCAGCCGTAGCCGCCTGCTACATACAGATTGCCTTCGTGCTGATCGAAAAAAGCGGGCTGGTTTGTCGCTGCCAGAGGATCAGCAAGCTTTGCCGGAAGCCCGTCCAGGTCTAATTTCCAATGGCTGCCATCGGCAGGATCGATAACCCACAGTGCTCTGTTGGCTTGTTTTACCGGAAAATTGTTCGCGGGCGCAGGAAAAAAAGTATGCAACCCTTGTGTTCGGCCGCCAAGCAATAGCCACTTTCCTTTATGTGACGCGATAACCGACGACTGCATTCCCGGTAGCGCTTCGGTGTCTGTATCGAATGTCAGCGGTTCTATAGAAAGCGTAAATGGGATAGCATTCGGCATCAAAGCCACCTCTTCCCATATCACTTCAGGCAGCGGCGCTTCAAATTCTGCACTGTTGGAAGCCAACAGAAGGTTATCCGTTCCTGACTGGATTGACTGAGTGGTGCTCAAATCAGAGTGGTTGACATTCCCGGCTGCAAATACCAGGTGAGTACCTGAGAAGATCATGCAAAGTACTGCTGCAGTGGCCACTCTGAACGGGTAAATCGTAGAATCGATCATTTGTCTTCCTTGTTGAAGTCGTTGCAAGGGCGGGGACATATTGCTGTGGTAGCCGCGTTACGATGAACAGAAGGCGCCGGTGCAGGTTTGCCCCATGCGATAGTGCCGATGGTTAACCGGATACCATCGCAAAACAGCCAACACTCATTGATCACCACTAAAATAGCTGTTCTGAATGAAGTTCAGTATTGTGCGAATTTTGGCTGGTGAAAGATCTCGCGTTAACGGCATAAACCGCGAATCGGTTTCCGGGTCTACAGAAAACAGGAAGGGAATCACTCCGCCAGTGATGCGATCCAGCACTTTGTAGCCTTGCGGTACCCCGAAGAAGGGACTATTCGGTTCGTTAGTACCGGGTGGGAAAAACGGCGGTGTGGAAGCATACAGTGTAAAGGCGGTTTGATCGGTAAGATCTATTTTGTGTTTCATCGCCGGAAACAGCTTCATATAGGGCGCCATCATTGCGCGTACGTCTTCCCAGACGGGCTCATCTTTTACTGCGTAGTCTGACCACGCAATACAGGAGATCTGTTGTTCCTGCGCGGCTGCCGCTACGAGTAGATCGGGAGTGCTCTGTGTCGCTTTATCGTAAACGACAATATAGTAAAGCTGTCCATCGAGTTCGATCGTGCGATAACCCGGATCCTTCAGAACGGTCAATTCAACTTGTGCAAAACCGTGGCTATCTGTTGTACCGATTTCAGCAGTCAACGCACCATTTGCCTGATCGGTGTTGCCCTGGTATCCGGGTGGCACCGTGATACCTTTTGTCTTGCCAGTGACCGAGACGACTTGCAACGACAGCTGCCGGTCTGCAAGTGGTTTACCCCATTGCGTGACATGCACGTTACAGACTTCCTTTGTGCCCGTTGCGCCGGGCATTCTGATCACCCGTCCATCGCCGGTAACCTGAGTCATCGTTGATGAACCGGTTTTGATCGGTACATCGACAAAACGCGTATCAACGGCAAACGACAAACCGTGTTCGGCTTCATTCAGAACACGCTGCGGGCCTATGTCAGTTCTACTGGTTGTCAGCGCCAGCGGACTGCTCGTCATAGCCTCTACCTGAGCATCTGTCAGTGCTACTTCACAGATACCACCGCTATTTTCGTAGAGAAAATCCGAGAAATGAACTGCCCCGAGTATGTCTCCGGTATTGGCATTAACTGCATTCACTTGCCCAAGATCGACAAAGGGATCGGAAACCCCCGTTTTACAAATACTGTTGGAAAGATCAATGATCAGTTTTCTGCGATTTTCGTCCAGCTTGAATGGCGCGTCGTAGAAGTGCGGTACATACCATTCTGTCGGTTTGTCTCCGTCCCCCTTGGGTAACTTGCGCGCGGTCAACCAGCGATTCCCCGGACAATGAAAAGGTTCGTTTTTTTTGTGTGGACCCATCACGCCGATAAACCTGCCTGTGCAGAATTTTTCGTTGATGCGATTATTTATATAGGCATCCATAACGAAGTTAAACGACAAAATAATGCAGTTATCTATCTCTTCACATTCAGTGCGTAGCTGCTGCAGAATTTGCGATTGCGATTTTGGCCAGTTGGCAGTTGGCACTCGAACAACGGTTCTATAGACGCCTCTGGCGTATGAGTCACCACCATAGCTTCCGCCAGTGGTATATTGATCGTAAGGGCCATACCCGCGAGTGGGCAGCACTGATGTAAATTGCAGTCCGTTGAGTGATGACTGATCCATTGCCCCCGTCAGTTCACTTTTGTCACTGAACTCGATCTTTAGCGTCATACCGTAAATCGTTGGCACGTTCTGCTGATATACATCCAGATCGGCGATCTTTGCAGGCGTTGGACTGTCGGTGCTGGATACCGCTGCACCTAGTATTATGTCTTCGGTTGTATTGTTGCCAGAGACATCCAACGCTGACCGAATCGAGCAATTCATCAGCTTGAATTCATGCTTGCCATCAGGCTCCTGCCACGGTGCAGGGCGCGTGCAGTCGGGCTCGTAGTGCGCCGGATCATTATCGATGGTTGACGGGTCTGTAAAATACTGACCACTGATTGCTATTCTTGGCAGATCCAGATAACTCATAATCCCTCATTTCCAGGTTGGAATCCGTGCCCGCATGTGGCGACTTTAACGAATGGGGTGCCAACAACTCATAACAAGACAGCACACCTTGAGTCTACCTTCATTCCTTGTATCTGCATAGGCGCTTGCGCGACGTCTGTGAAAATAGCAGTGCGTCTTATCATTACCCCGCACTTACGTACTTTTGCGTTCTTTTTTACCCTTTATAACGCGCTTCACCGATTTACTGAATTTTTTGTCCCGCTTGCGAGCTTCAGCTACGGATTGGGTGTTGTGTAAGTCTTCTCTTTGTAGCTTACGCCAGCGCGCCAATCGATCAGCATCCAGTACACCGTTTGAAATAGCTTCTTGAACGGCGCAACCCGGCTCGTTCTGGTGTTGGCAGTTAGAATATCGACAAAGCATGGCCGTTTGGACGATTTCATCAAACACGGCGGTAATGCCGTCAGCGTTATCATGTAAGCGCAAGGCCCGCATACCAGGTGTATCGATTACCCAGCCACCGTTCTTGATTGATTTAAGAGAACGATAAGTGGTGGTGTGTCTGCCCTTGGCATCATCCTCACGAATACCCTGAGTGGTGGACGATTCACCGGTGAGTGCGTTCAGGAGGGTAGTCTTCCCGACTCCTGATGAACCAAGCAGTGCAACGGTTTGTCCCGTACTGATCCAGGGTTCAAGCGCAGCGCTTACGTTGCCGTCTGTGGCGTTCAGCGGTAGCACTGTAATGTCACTGAGTAGTGCTTCTGCTTTGAGTTTTAGCTGATCAACCTGATCAGACAGATCGGCTTTGGTCAGTAGTATCACTGCTGGCACATCAGCTTCTTGTGAGAGTGCCAGATAGCGTTCAAGCCGTGCTTCGTTAAAGTCTGCGTTACATGAACTGACAATAAACAGGGTATCTACATTATTCGCAATGCATTGAACAGCGGCATTCGACCCTGCGGCGCGCCGGCTTAGTGAACTTTTTGGCGTAAGCCTGCGCACTACCTGATCGTCGCCATCCACCAGAACCCAATCGCCAACGGCAAAGTCACCGCTTGAGAAAGCGTTGTTCAGGATGAGTTCTGTGAGGCCGTTTTCGCCAAGCCCGTGAAGCCGATCGCGCTGCACTTCTACAACTCGCACGGGTTGCAGTTGTTCCAGTTCTTCAAGATTTAACTGGGAGAGAAACCAGGGTGAAAACCCGAGTTCGCTTAGCGTGAAATTTTGAGTTGGTTTATCGTTGTTTGTCATCGGTATATGACCTTTGCGCATAAAAAAATGTCGAATCGGTCAGTGGACCAAAACGAGTTTATGGCAGGCAGTTCATTACCGGGTGTTGACTGTGGCTCTGTGTCACATGAGCCGAAGCTTAAACTATTTTCTGGTGAGAGCTGCCTGGTGGGTGGCTGAAACAATCATAAGTAGCTCCTTGGTTTTGCAATCGGAAACAGCAATATAAGCAACCGTTTGCACGAATGCAAGGTTGGTGTTAACCCGATAGAGTCGCGGTTTCTCGCATAACGGCTTCAGGGGTGCGATGAATTTGAGCATGGCGTTTTTCATCGGCACTCATCTGTTGCGCTTGTAAATAGGCCCCCAGCTCCCGCGAGCGATCAACCCATTGTTTATTGATGGTGCGGCGCTGTTTATCAAAGTGGTGCAGGGCCTGTGGAATATCTGCATAACTATCCAGTGCTTCTGCCAGCGATAACGCGTCTTCTACTGCTTTGGTGATGCCGACTCCCAGATGCGGGCGAGCGGTGAATGCTGCATCGCCGATGATGGCGACACGATCGTGAATCATTGAACGGGTGGTTAAATCGTAGATGGGCTGTATAAATGGCTGATGAAGCCTTTTGATTAACCTGGCGTGCTGTGGAGAAAGCATTGTGGTGGCATCTTGTTGCATGCTTCTTATCACAGACGCTCTTACTTTATCGGGAGCGATAGATTCCCCGTTATTGTTACCATCACTATCTGTTAATAGCTCCTTTAGTGTGGTGTCAGCGGCTGCGGGTCTGTACCAGACAACATTGTAACGGCGCAATCCCGGTTCTATCTGATGTTGTTTCCCTGCAATCGGATAGGTTAACACCTGTTCTCCGTCTGGCAGACAAAAAGTAAAATAGGGGAATAATTCACGCTGTTCTTCAGCGCTGAGATCGCTCTCATCTATCAGGCCGCGCCAGGCAATATAGCCAGCATATTCAGGATTAGACTCAGGCTCGAGTTGATTTCTTATGGTAGAGCGAATGCCATCCGCGGCGACCAGTAAATCACCCGTGTGTTTTGTACCATCATCAAAGCGGGTGATAACCTTTTGATCGTCTAATTCAAATTGAAGCAGTTTTTTATTTTGATGGTAATTGGCGGTGGGAAATTCGTTTTTTAAAAGCTGGTACGTTCGTCCCCAGGAGGTGGCGATCTGGGGTAGATCCAGAGTGGACTCAACAGATCCGTCCTTAGCGAAGGTTTTGCGTGTTTGTATCGCAACCCCGATCTTCTCTCTGTCAGTAATATTGAGTTTATCCAATCCTGCAAAAAGAGACGGGTGGGTTATTATGCCTGCACCGCGTTTTTCCAGTTCTCCATGAGTTGCTTCATAGATATTAACGTCCCAACCACGTTGTTGCAGAGCAAGTGCTGCAGAGAGACCGGCGATAGAGCCGCCCACGATAAGGGCGGACCTTTGTTGATGTTTTGATTTTGTGTTCAAGAAACCGGTCTAATGATTCAGTAATTACACTTCGCGCCAGCCATCGGGTGTTTTAAACCGATGACGAACGATATTAGGTTGCGATAGTGTTTGTTCGATAAAGCAGCCTTTTTTGGCCGCATTGATCAATTCAATAATTGCGGTTTCACTATCGGGGCTATCGATGTCTATATCGATTTCAAATGATTCAGGACCGGTGACATAGGTTTTACCGGTTTTTTCCCAGTTCCAAATAACCCGGACATTGACCTGTAAATCATCAAGCGTGACTCCCAGACGTTTTGAAAAAGCACGGATCTGCGTCATGATGCAGCCGGTTAATCCGCCAACGAACAGTGCCAGCGGCGGAGGTGCGGTTGCATCACCCCCATGAAACGGTCCTTCATCAGTCGCCATTTCAAAGGATTCCTGAAATGGCTGTACCATCGATACTGCAAGGTCGTTACGCATTTTGCCGGTGGCTGTGCCCTGACAATCGAACTGCACTTGCATTTTTTTCTGGTCGAGAAGGGGGTTATCACTCATGGTTAAGTCTACTTAATGGCTTGCGGGTTAATGGGGGATCCTGCGCCACCTGGCAGGTGCAAAGGCGGGGCGGTAAAGAAAAATTCATAGACTCCGTCTTCGGCGCAGTCTTCTGCCAGTTCTTTAACGTAGAATATTTCCCCCATTGAGACACCGATAGCGGGGATAACCACCCAGTGCCAGGGCTGATTGGCTTCATCGGTTTCATTAGGGCGTACCTCACAGCCCCAGGTGTCTGCACAGATTGCGGCGATATCTTTTTCTTTTATCCAGTGGGCTGTTTCGAATGCCAGGCCCGGTGCATCACCACCGGCATAGCCCGACCAGTCCTGTTTTGCCAGACAGCGTTCCTGATGGCCGGTACGCACAATCACAAAATCACCTTTGCGAATTTCCACTCCTTGCTGAGCTGCACAGTGGTTGAGGTCATCGTTGGTAATTGGTGTGCCATCATCAAGCGAGTCAACGCCTTTGTATCTGGCGATATCAAGCAGTACGCCACGCCCGACCATTTTATCGCGCACGTTTTCGATGCCGAGTTTGGCAGCGCCTTGTACGGTGACTTCAGTGGCATCAAACCCGTTGTACATTTTATCGTCCAGGAAAATATGCGCCAGGGCGTCCCATTGGGTAGAGCATTGGCAAGGCAGGTTGACGCCGTCATCAGCGTATCTTAGATAGGCCTTGCCATCACCGTCCTGTTTACCGGCAACGGCATCGGTGCCAGTAGCAAGCATTTGATGTATCGGGTTCCAGCGACCGCCGAATAATCCGGATTGAATCGGTTCTTTAAGGCTGAGTCCCAGTGAAAACACCTGGCCCTTTTTAATCAGCTTCGCAGCGGCAACGATGTCTTCGGGTTCAATGTTGTTGAGTGTGCCGATTTGATCGTCTTTTCCCCAACGCCCCCAGTTAGAAAGCTGTTTGGCGGTCTCGTAGATTTTCTCGCGTGTGAACTTCATTTCCCCCTCCCGGTGTTTCGTTTTACCAGTGTCTCAATGGATATCTGTCATTGCAAGGCAGATTTGATCTGTACCAGCTGCCGTGCGATATTCAATCGCAGGAAATCGCCACGCAAAAAGTGAACTGTACCTGCCACATGAAAGCACCAGACATCAATTATGAGTGCCCGGTAACTATCGACGATGCACTCGCACAGCTTGGTGATGCCAGTCGAACGATACAACCATTAGCGGGCGGTCAAAGTTTACTACCCATGATGCACTTACGACTGGCAGCGCCGGAAGTACTGCTTGATCTGAATAAACTGAGCGAGCTCGATTTTATTCAGGAGCACGACGCCTGCATTCAGATTGGTGCGATGGTTCGTTATTCAACGTTGCTTTCATCATCGCTGATTCAAGATAAAATTCCGCTGTTTTCGCATGCGATTCCGTTTATTGCCCACGAAGCAGTCAGAAACCGGGGCACAATCGGTGGCAGCACGGCACTAGCCGATCCCGCCGCAGAAATGCCCGCACTGCTGTTGGCTTTGAATGCCACTATCGTGCTGATTTCACAGCAAGGTCTTCGGGAAGTACCGGTCGACGACTTTTTTCTGGGTATCTACGAGACAGCATGCACCGAGGAAGAGCTGGTTCATTCGATCAAAATACCAACCGGTGCAGCAGGGCGGCCATTCGGCTTCTATGAACTGGCCAGGCGTCACGGTGACTATGCAATGGCCGGTGTCGCGATCACAGCACAGACAGTAGAGCCTTACAGCGGAATGCGTATCGCTTTTTTTAGTGTGGGTGAGCGCGCTCTGCGGGCCAACGATGCCGAAGAAATTCTAAGTGGCACTCAGCCGGGTGATAACGATGCATTAGCACGTGCACAAGAGTCCCTGACAGCGCTTGAGTTTTATGAAGATGCAAACGCTTCAGTGGAAATGAAATCTCATCTGTCACGTGTTGTATTGAAACGCGCGTTACAAGTGATGGTAGCGCTGCCAATAGAAGAGAAGGTCGTTTGATGTCTCAGCAAATGCAAATAGAGCTTACGGTTAATGGTGAGTCCATACAGGCCAATGCCGGTGTTCGCACCAATCTTGTCGATTTTATTCGTGAAGAAGCAGGCTTAACAGGCTCGCACGTCGGCTGTGAACAAGGGGTTTGTGGAGCGTGCACCATTGAGGTAGATGGTGTGATGGTGCGGGGTTGCCTTATGTTAGCAGTACAAGCGAACGGGGCAGAAGTCACCACGATCGAGGGGATCGCAGATACAGCTATTGGTCGGCGATTACAGGATGCCTTCGTTGAACATAATGCGTTGCAATGCGGCTATTGCACACCGGGTATGTTGGCGAGTGCTATTGAATACATTAAAAAAGAAGGTACGGCTGACCGGGATTCCATAAGAAAACATATCTCTGGTAACTATTGCCGTTGCACGGGCTACCAGTCGATAGTCGATGCGATAGCATCTACCATTGAACAGGGTGCACCAGAATGACGGGCCCGTTGCATAATTTTGATAAACCCAATTCTTATATCGGCCGTTCCGTCAGTCGGCCTGACGCCAGGCGTCTGGTTGAAGGGCAGGGCAAATACGTCGATGATTTGCAGTTACCACGCATGGTGCACGCGGCGTTCGTCCGATCGCCACACCCGCATGCTGCAATCGTTCGTGTTAACACTGATGTCGCCAGGGCGCTGACCGGGGTGGTTGCTGTGTTTACAGCGGCTGAAATCAATGCTGAAGTCAGCCCCTGGGTCGGCACACTGACTCACCTGCAGGGCCTGCGCTCGCCACCGCAGTTACCGTTGGCTGATGACGTCGCACGCTGGCAGGGTGAACCTGTGGTGATTGTGGTTGCACGGTCTCGTGCTATCGCCGAAGACGCCTGCGAGCTCGTCGAGATTGAATACGACCCGCTGGAAGCGGTTGCATCGGCAGAGGCGGCAATGCTTGATGAAACACCGAATATTCATGCAGACTTTGATAAAAATATAGCCTGGGTTCGCGAAGTTGATGCCGGTGATAGTCAGCAGGCATTTAACCGTTCAGATATCACGGTTATCGAAAGAACCTTTGTTTTTGGTCGCCACACCGGTGTCACTCTTGAAGCCCGCTCAACGGTTGTTGAATTCAATAAGTCTGATCAAACACTGGTGTTTCATTACTCCGGGCAGGCGCCCCATATGATGCAGGCGATATTGGCGAAACATCTTGATCTGCCAGAAGAGAACGTGCGTGTTCTGGCACGGGATGTTGGTGGTTCGTTCGGTATTAAAATTCATACCTACGGTGATGAGTTTGCCACCGCAGTGGCTGCAAAATTATTGGGTCGGCCAGTGAAGTTTATTGCAGACAGGCTCGAAAGCTTTGCCACTGATATTCACGCGCGGGAACATCGAATCGAAGGAAAAATAGCCGTCAACAAAGAAGGTGATATTGTCGCTCTGGCCATCGATGATCTGACGGGGATCGGGCCGTATAGCATGTATCCACGTAGCTCCGGAATTGAATGTAACCAGATTCTTAATCTGACTGGTGCCCCGTATAATATTGCTAATTATTACGCTAAAGGGACGGTTGTTTTTCAAAATAAAAACATGATGTGTCAGTATCGTGCGGTTGGCCATCCGGTGGCCATGGCTGTGTGTGACAGCCTGATTGAAGAAGCCGCTAACAAGATTGATATCGATGTCGTAGACATTCGACGACGTAACCTGATACGTGATGATGCCTATCCGGTCACCTCTGCCTCCGGTATGAAATTCGCTGACCTGTCGCATCAAAAATCGCTGGAACGCCTGGTTGATCTAATGGGCTACGACACTTTGCGAAAGGATCAGGCGCTGGCTCGCAAGAATGGTGTTTATCGTGGCATCGGGCTGGTTTCAATGGTTGAAGTGACTAACCCCAGTCCCATGTTTTACGGTGCTGGCGGTGCGCCGATCTCTGCGCAGGACGGCGCCACCATCCGTCTTGACGCAGCCGGGGCCTTGCACGTTTCGTGTTCAATCACGGAGCAGGGCCAAGGTACGAATACGATACTCGCGCAGATTGCCGCTGATGTTTTTGGTGTAGAGATATCAAAGGTAAAAGTGATCACCGGTGATACGGCCAATATTCCCTATGGTGGCGGTACCTGGGCATCACGTGGCGCGGGCATCGGTGGGGAGTCTGTTTTACTGGCTGCCGATGCACTTAAATCGCAGGTGCTGGAAGTTGCTGCCAGTCTATTGCAAACCACCGTTGATACTCTGGATATTGAAAATGGTTTTGTGACCAATAAAGACGGCGGCGATGAACGAATAAGCCTGACCGAGTTGGGTCGGATTGTGTATTATCGCGCCCACGAACTCCCCGCCGATATCAAACCGGAACTCATCGCGACAAGACACTACAGAGTCACGGACTTTCCTTTTGTTTTTACCAATGGAGCGATGGCGGCACACGTTGAAGTGGATATTGAAACCGGCTTTATAAAGATTCTTGATTTCTGGGTAGTAGAAGATTGCGGACGGGTGATAAATCCCAAGCTGGTCGATGAGCAAATTCGTGGTGGCGTGGTGCAGGGTATCGGTGGTGCGCTTTATGAAGAATGCTTATACGATGATGAAGGCCAGTTACTCAATGCCACAATGGCTGACTATCTGGTGCCGATGGCCGGCGAAATGCCGGATATAAAAATAGAGCATGTTGAAACACCGACTAGTACCTCAACACTGGGTGCAAAGGGGGCCGGTGAAGCTGGTACTGGCGGTGCACCAGCCGCATTGCTCAATGCGGTGAATGATGCATTACGTCCGTTGGATGCATCTATATTTCAAATGCCAATGACACCGGAGCGGATACTGAAGGCGTTAAAAAAAATCTAGAGGTAGTGTGTAGAAAGCCTGCAGATCAGTATCATCAGTAAAGAAAAAAGTGATCAAAGATTAAGTGTCTGAATGGCACCAGACAGATCGATCAAGTGATCCCCACCAACCACACAAACCGGTGGGAGCCCAACCCCGTTGGGCGAATAACGCCACATCAACTTACGATTAGAAGCGCACCTAAGCGCCAATCACCAACGGCGACACCTGCGCGCGCAAACTCGAAATAACACTCAATGCCACAATACGTCCGGTAGCTGGTTTTTCAGGTGTTGGAATTGAAAACATTTTCATCTCGAAACTGGCTGAGCTTGCTGCAACCTTGATGGTGTGAGTGTTGCGATCAACCGTCGGGTCTGCCCAGATTTGCAAGGAGGTGTTATCCGGTCCCGGCCCGGCCAGTGCCAACGCCGCTGCCACATTAACATTGGCTGGAAATCCTTTGGCACCATCGCGTGCTGATCCCTCAAAGACCAGTGTAGGCTCAGTGAGGTTGTCGATGTTGATATTGTTTTCTATCAGGTGTGGCGCGCCGGCAAGACCTGCGGGTGGTTTGCGAGTCACCATGGTCACACTTTCAAATTCACCTTCGCTTGCGGCCCTGACTGCATCAAGACCAAGTAGCGCACCGGAGGGCACTAATATTTTTGCACCGGTTTCCCTTGCGCGATCGACCAGATCCCAGTGAGACAACAATGCACCAACACTCAATGGCATTAGTTTTTTACCGGCCTCTATCACCGGCTCTGCAATGTCTCTGAAAATAGCGGCTGGCGCGCACTCGACAATGATATCTGCGGTATCTGCAAGTTGTTCGGGGGTGACGATAGCCGGTGGGTTTTTGAAGCCGGCAACTTTTTGTGCTGCCCGGTCTTTATTGTTAGCGGAAACCGCAGCCAGAGTTAGATCTTCAATACCGTCATCAAGCTTCTTTGCTACTTGAAAACCAATGGTTCCCAGGCTGCCAATGGCAATTTTATAACTCATGCGATTTTACGGTCTGCCATCAGGTTTTTGCCGATCATGTAAACACCCAGTACAACACAGATTAGCGATAAGACGGGTCTTAGTTGCCCACCCATCATGAACAATGGTATGGCCACAATCAACAACAGGGTGGGTCCATAGTAGCGTGTCCAGGGAATATTCTTCTGGCGCTGAGTCTGGTACCACGGAAACAATGCAGAGTAGGCTGCAATCATCATAAAGAACAGTGACCATGGTCGGGTGAAGAAAGGCGTTAGATCAGTGTTGATGGCAAGTGCACGTGCCAGATTAAGCTCGGCTATATTGCCCAGCACCACACCGAGTATCATCGGTGCCAGCGGAAAGCCGGTCTGGCGCATGGCAAAACCCAGTAAGCCAAACCAGAACAGGGTCCATAAATCAAAAGTGACATTGTTCAGTGCAAACACCCCGATAGAACTGAATGCCAGAATAACTGCTGCCAGAATGTACATGGGTA
>JAYJMJ010261322.1:0-13231 GCA_036873875.1 Laminaria ephemera | reverse complement strand
GAGCGATGTCACCACCACCATCGAAGTGACGCTTCACCCAGTCGAATGTTTGGCGCTGGTGTTCGTTGAGCTGACCAGGCAATACCATTGGGAAATTTTGCCTTCCGGCGCCGCTCCGTTATTCCTACGTTTCTGTTCGTCGATGAAGGAGCCGGCTGAGCGGTAGCAGTCTGGATTCTCGGCCAGTGTGAACAGGTTGCAGTCGTGATCGCTGTTCCAGCTCGTATCTCCGGCGTCATCATCGCGAGAGCGGCGTACATTGCCGACCATAGCAGCTGCGCCCACCCATTCATTCGGCTCGTCACGGAAGAAACCACCGTCGCCGTTTCCCTCTTCCTCCTGCGCCTGTCTGGTTTTGGAGAGACGCTCAGCGAGCCTTAACTCAAACGGCACCTCAGGTATACCGCCGCGTTCCATCTCCACTTGTAAGAAAAGGTCCCAAAAAGCAATCGCGCGCCTGTCGTCGTCGGAGAGGCTGGATCCTTCACCTGCAGGCTCAAGGTGCATGCCGTCGAAATCTCGAAAGACGTTGCTGATATCATCCGAGAACGGTTGGTGCGCCACTAGGTTACCGCGGCAGTAGGCAGAGTATCGGGGTCCACCTTTAGTGCTTGAAATTGCCGGCCTTTTGATGACCACGTTCGCATGGTCGTCGTATTCGTCGAGCTTACCACCCTCACCGACTTTGAACCGCTAACAAAATTGGAAGGCGCTGAGCTGCAGTATGTCGGGGTAGGTTTCGGCGTCACCCCCCCGGGTGGCGTATCGGTCTAGCCGAGACTTACTGCACGTCTAGTCGTACCTGGCGCGCTGCGTCCGGCGCGACGTTGAGCCGAACCTAGGGAAACGAGAACCTAAGGAAACGAGGTTGACGCGAACTTTTCCCCCAATAGCAGGCGAGAGGTTTTTTAGGCGGAAACATCGCGCTCGCCAACTGTCTTGAGGAAAACGCCCCTTAGTTTGGAAGCACTGTCGTCGGCGGCGGCATCAGCCCCCGCCATGACGCCCCTGATTATGTCAAGTAGGGGCTTTGCCCGTTTCTCGCCCTTGCTTACGCACTTGACCATGAAGCGTACAGCCTGGCCACAATCGAATATCAGTTGGAAGTCTACGTTTGCTCGCCAGTGCAACAGCCCGATGCGGCTGTGACTGTTGATGCTTCCGTCGTTGCGCTTGGTAACGATTTTCGCCATGACCGTCCCGTTACCAAGCTCCTCAAATTCGAGGTGCGTACATTCATAACCGTCGAACGGGAAACCGAAGCGACATTTAAACTCAGTAAGAGCCCTCCCCCCCGGCCGCACCTTTTTGCAGTACCCCTTAGGACGGCACAGGTGGCGCTGAACGAAGTTGATGTGCGCGTCCAGATCAGCACGTACCGCCTCCGCGTCTTCAGCGGTACCGTCTCGAAAGGGGTTGACAGAACACGAATGTGGGTCCGGCACGCCGTCGCCAGCCCTTGCCACCTGCTCCGCCGGAGACCTCGTGTTGACGGTGCTCGTGAACCAATCGGCGTACTGACGCACAACCTTTCGGCGGCGACCCCCTCGGTCACTGCTCTGTTGAGGTCCTGTCGCTCTGCATCGGTAAATTCGTTGTCATCATCCACTGTTCGCTTGGCGAGCACCCTCGCGTAATTTTGGCTGGTTAATCCACCAGGCCCGGATCGTTGTCAAGCTTGACACACCTATCCATATGGATGCTTCCGCTCCGCTGGTACTCGTGCCGGAACTACTTACATTTGGCTTTGAGCACGCCGTCGAAGCACGACGTCATCAAGGCCTCCACCTGCGTGCCCGAGTAGGAATCGACGATGTGAGGGTTGTCTATGACGGCACGTCGCCGCCCGGCCGGGCCGTCGGCATACCCCGGTGGCATTACTTTTAGGCTATGTGAGTCCTCCCAGTGATTGTCCGCGGCGGATAGGGTGAAGAAGAGGGGAGCGCAACCTTTAGTGGCGAAGACAGCCCTACAATTCCGGCGTCCGGGCATACCAGTAGGGGGGCGATCCTGTAATGTTGGCCCCGTATCGATACATGCGCATCATGGGTCATCTGGCTTTTTGCCTGCCCGCTCTCGTCGTCGCCTGGAGCTACTAAATAATCAGTGCAGCGTCTGCCTCAGAATGCTTGAGGAAAACCGAAGCTTGGCTGAGCATACGATGGCGCTCGAGCATGTTCTGGCACCAGTGAGGGAACCGCCTATGAGACGAAACGATAGCACCGGTCACCCGTAACACCCGTAGTGAAGTACTTTAGGAGGTGCGTACATCCGTCTGTCCGGGATACGGCCCTAAAGCGCGCGGGGTTGGATACGGCCCTGAGGCGCGCGGGGTTTGTGAGGTCCCCCTTCTCGTAAGGAAAAAGCGCAGGGAAGGCCATACTTGCTAGACCAGGTGTTTTAAACTCGTTGAGTTGCGTACCTTCCATGTTGGGCCAAGACACGGACTCACGGAGTTGATTGCTGCGCCGGTCGATCCGAAGATGAGTCTTCAGCACAGACTCGATAGCTGCGTCCTCAAGCATTGTTCCTCTGGTGACCAAAGGAACGATTCCGACTCCACCCCCCCCTGCTGGGGCTGGCATCGGTTGGCAACGACGCTGTAAAACACGCCTCTCACTACGTGAGCTAGACCACCAGGGTACCGTCTTTTGTGTTCTCGTTTTTATGTTTTGGCGGTAACCGAGATGGTGGTCGAGTTAGATCATATTGTGCGGAGTGGAGAACCCTATCTCCGCGCAAAGGGGATGGTATCACGCAGTGTGCATATGGTAAGGCACCCACGAGGCAGTTACATAGTATCCCCATTGCTGTCTCTGGAAGTGGCCACCCCAGAAATCAAATAAATCAGTTCGAATCTCTCATCCACATACAATAAAGTACGCACAATGTGCGGAAGTCGGCCTGACAACGTGGTTCTTAGTAGGATGCAGCTCACCCTTCATGCGACTCGCCGAACACTTCACGGCGGTTCGCGCTTGGTGCAGGCAATTTCGGCCTGGTCGGTGAAACCCCGACGCGCTCCGTCCGGGCATTGTAGGGTCAATTGTCTTAAGACTACGGCTGTGTATGGAATGAGTACACCCCCCCCCATCTTATAGCGGTTATTAAACGGTATGGGTAGGTCGTCTTCCGCCATTGCTCATGGTATGTCGTTGCCTCCGCTATTCGTTCACAGCTCAAACATCACAAAAGACAACTCATGCTACGATAGAGGTAGCACGTTTTGGTTGAAAAGCTTTCAGAATGACGGCGCTCCTTAATAAAACATCGTCGTCGGAATTTCATTCTTGTTTTTTAAAATGTGATCCGTTGTGTAAATGTATGCCATGGAATTGTTCATTGGCGAGCACGTTTAGTTTTCTCCAAATCAAGGTTTGGGGTGAGGTATAGAGGTCCTCAAGTGAGGAGCCCCTGAAACAATATGGTGCTTCATTTCCGTAGCATGTGTCACCCCGCCTCCCCTTCCAACACCTGAGGGGAAACCCCGTCTCGCCTCCCATGGCGCGATTTGACCCGCTCCCTCTTCCCCGTCTCCTGCTTTCGTTGTTGTTGATGCTCTCTTACTTGTTGAATTGGTTATCGTAGGTTTGAGGCCGTTTGCAATGAAGGAGTGCAAGTGGTTCACCGTCTTCCGGCACCCCGTGGAAAGGTGAGTCATCGACGCGTGCTACGACGGAGGTGCTCTCAAATGTATGATGCTTATCATTCGAGAAGATGATTACCGCAGCCACGAAACTATCTGCGAGATAATATATCAGTTCGATCGGAACAACAACCCCATGTCTTAAGTAGACACGTAAAGATGTTGTAAAGTCCAACTGCATCGTGGTTTGGCTCTGTTGACGACCCCAGTCGGGCAGCAATTGTTTTGCCTCAAAAGGCCACCCCTCTTGTAGCACACGTTCCCTCGCGTGTCAAAACGAATGTAAGTGGTTCACCGTGTTCTGGTAGCCCGTGGAAAGGTGTGTCCATTACGGGACAATCACGTGATGCACGCTGCGGTAAGGCCGCACAAACTGGTTCGGAGCCTCCTCACTTAAACACCTCCATGAATCACCCGTACCGTGACTTTTGATCACGCTCGCCACTATTGGGGTAGCCGTCTTAGCCAACTTATTTCCGACGAATGGAGCGCCGTAGCCGAGTCCAAACACACGGCCATTTGACTCCCATCTACAGCTTACCATATGGTTTTCGTCAAGCAACAAGGCCATGGGATGGTTCACCCGGCAAAACGTCAATTTAAAATTATGCTCAAACTCGACATTTATAGAGGGCTATAACTCCTCAAGTGACGAGCCCCGGGCGGATGCCACGATAGAGGTGCACCATTTTGTTTCTGAGGCTCCTCACTTGCGGAGCTCTAGATATATCTCCCAAAAACTTATTTGGGCAAAACCAAAAGTGCTTCCCGATCAACAACCCCATGGCTTAGGGAAACAACGGAAGTTATGGAGGGAAAGTGAAAGAAATTCCGACGAAAGGGGTTAAGGAGCCCCGCCATTCAGAAACCTTTTCAGCCAAGAAGTGCTACCTCTAACGTAGCACTCGTTGCCGGAAACACATTGGTCCACCCCTCTTTAAGCACGGATCTGGCGTAGAATACGCGTTTTTTGCCCGATCACCAACGCGATGGTTCAGGGATGTAACGCATACTCCTGAAAAACACAAAGGATACTCCAACGACGTGGGGTAGTTCCTCATCCGAAGAGCCCTCCCCCCTCGTCTGCGAGTAATATTCCTCCCAAAACGTGCTACCTCTTTTTAGCGAAAACATTTCTTGCTGACGGGGGTCTTCAACCGAACAACTACAACAGCCAATACCGTTTGAAGTCCACTTCTGACTTACGACCTGACTCTAGGCCATGGGACTGTCGGTCGCTTTGCACTTTTCTATTTCCTCAAAATTAGATTTTTGTGTCAGGCATACAGCTCCTCAAGCGAGGAGCCTCAGAAACAATCGGGTGCACCGTTTATCATAGCATGCGTCTGAACAACTTACTGTAGTCGCGGGCAACGATAGGGGTGCGCCCAGTTAATCGATGAGACTCCTCTCGCTTAAGGGGCTCCATACCCCTCCCAAAATCTGATTTGGGGAAATACAAAGTTGTTACCCGGTGAATGAACCCATGGCCTAAGTAGACAGCGAAAATTATTGCAAAAAGAAGACGAAAGTTCCAACGATTTTGGGTTAAGGAGCTTGGTGATTCAGAAACCGTTTCAGCCAAAAACGTCCTACCCCTATCGTAGCACGCGCCTCTACAACTTAATGAGTGCTCTCGTCAGAGTTCTAGTTTCCCTTAACACCGGTTTCTCACCCGCTAACCTAATATCGTCCTTGCAACAGGCCCGCCAGTGTCTTCTTCTACCGCAGAAACAGTCCGGAGGACGCGGTTCGCGGAACCTCGACGCTAACCGCGAGAGATGCCAACCTTCGCTTATCCCCCCCGAATCACTTGCAAACCAAAATATACCAACTACCGGCCTGTCTGCCGGAAACCAAACCTTGTCGTCGTGGCAGGCTCGTCAGCGTATTCCTTGCTGCCCCCTCACCCACTGTTGGTCGGTGAATTAATGTCATCGTCAGTCTCGTCGGCGAATGATCCTACTGTACAGAAAACACAGTCTGCAGGTAGTGCTGTGCTGTGCCTTCGCGCTGTAGTGCTAGGGGCATGAATTTTCCAACATAATTCCGTATCTCTTGTAAACCAAATAATACCCGCTACCGGCCTGTCTACCGCAAAACAAACCTTGTCTTTGCCACAGGCTAGTCAGTGCCTTCTATTACTGCAAGAACAGTCCCCAGGACGCCTTGTGCGGAACCTCGGCGCTAAACGTCAATGACACCAACCTTCTCACTTTCGCTAAGCATTGGAGCAACTTTGGATTGAGGCAATTCGTGCTCGCATATATCCAACCGGAGGCGGTCTTAACTTCACATCATGCACAGATGGAGCCGAACCATCCTGCGTGGTACCTCATCAAGCGCCATATGGACGGCCCGCACAGCAAACAGGGTACAATGTAGGTTTATCTCGGTGTTTGCAAGGCAGATAGGAATTACAGGTCGTGGGGTTGATGACGGAAGGGGGAAAGGGGTCTCGAAGGTTTTTAGGGCATGGGCTGTCGGAGACGCTGCGAGTAAGAGGGTGATTGGGAGGGCGTGCTTGCATTAGTCGTTTGGCCATTGACCACGCATCCCTTTGGAGACAGCACCGTTTATACCCCCATTTTCCCACTGTAGTAAATTCAAATACTGCAATCGTCCCTGCCGCTTTTGCCGGCGTCAATCGCATTGTATAATATTGTAGTGCAGCGAACCGGTACGACTAGACCCTGCCAATCCCTGATCATGCACACATATCAGTCGTCCGACGGTGTCTCGAAGCATCGTATGAACAAAAGCGATCGCCGCCGCCTATGCCCCAAACCATAACACTGCCTCCACCCCACCCCACCCCACCCCACCCCACCCCGCCCCACTCCAACCCACCCCTCCTCACCCCACCGCACAACACCTCACACCACCCTGCACCACCCCACACAACTCCACACCACCCCACACCACCCAACACCACCCAACACCACACGACCCTACCGCTCGTTTAGGCTCATAAATTGTATTAACCGCGTAAATTCACTGTAAACGGGGCTGGTGTTATTGCGTTGCACAGAATACCTGACTTGGCGATGCGACCACTACTGGAGCCCGCCGAAACACTCTTGAGTAAAAACTATGCCGCGATCGGCATTCTGGAGGAATGGGATTCGACTCTAGAATTGTTCAACGCTGCTCTTGATTTCCCGAAATTCAACTGGACTATGGAGTTTGAGGCGCAAGGGGCTCAAAATACCAACGAGAACGAGGCCCACAGGTGTGTGTGGGTTGGGTGGGTTCGAACCGAGCTGCGGTAGCGGTAGGAGTTTGTGGCACAGACGCATGCTATGGTAGCCACGCACGATTCGAGACCATCAAGCGCCCAGTACCGGAGGGTGCACCTAAACATGTTTGAGATTCCTCATGTAAGGAGCTCTACACCTGGCCCAAACACAATAATTGTAATTGAGAAAATGTGAAAGTGCAATCCGATGAACAATCCCGTGGCCTAGGTATACAACGATTGTTTGTGGGAAAAACAAAGTGACATTTCGACGATGTTGGGTTAAGGATCCCCGTCAGTCGTAGCACGTCCTGCCTGACGGGTCTTCAAGCGAGGAGCTGGCCTATATATATATATATGTTTTCATTTTTGTGTGTTTGAGATTTTCGTTTCTAGACGCGTCCCAAGGTAGGGGTAGCACCATTATATTCTGAGGCTCCTCATATGAAAAGTTCTATATCTCGGACAAAACCTGATGTTGAGAGTGTTGAGATTGTTGACAGTATCGATAGCAGAACGCGATCATCACTCCCATGGCCAAGGTATTAACGAACATGGTTTAACGCGCAAATGACCAAGACCACGGTATAGTAGCATTGTTCCCCCCTTCTCTATTTCGAGTTTAGGCCACTCGCGCTTGTTGCTCAGTGCCTCACTCGAAAACGGACGTCAACATATTTTGTTTGCGCCACGTCACCAACCTTATCCGTGGCGGTACGCATCACGAAGCTGAACAGCGCATGGAAAAGGCAGCCACAAACAACTGGGTCTGAGCCGCCGAAACAAAAAGCAATAAACGTGACTCGCCTAACGCAGCCTTGAACAAATTGTGTAAAAACCACGTTGGGCAGTTCCTCGTTCGAGGAGCCTCGATAGTCAAAAGGTATAATGGCCATCATGTGCCACCCCTAACGTCGCGCGTGTAGCTATTCCAATACTATTTAGTATTCAATAAATATACACTACAACTGTGACATCGAGGATTTTGTCTACACTCCTCCCTGCAAGCTACGTGTGATTCTCCGATCACGCTTGTTACGGGGTGTGAATATCCGCGTGAAGGATTATAGGTCGGCGACTCCCCTTAGTCCTAGTTTGTACCAGGGTCAAGGGGGTGATACGTTAACGTCAGTTTTTAAATCAATCTGTGCACGGAAACTATAAACCTTTTGAGGGGGACATCATCTGACGGCTGTTGAACGCACTAGCTTTTAATATACAAACAAATAGTCTTCTTTCCGTTGAGGAGGCGGCCAGAGGGGGAGGGGGGAGGCGTACTCATTTGTTGCTTGTCTTAGTCATTTGACCATTGACCACGCATCCCGTTTGAGACGGAGCACCGTCCCTACTCCTAACGAAGACACCTCTAACGTTTGGGCGCTCATTAGGGTTTTCCCATATATTTCATCGAACCTTTTAACTAATCTTATCCCCTATCTGCTTCCCCATCTGTGACCACCATCTATTGCCTAGGATAGCTATAGTTTTCTCTCTACACTCTGATGTACCAAACCTCTCCATGTCACAATCATCTGTGTCCTCATCTCCCCCTCGAATACTTCCCGTTCCCCCTTGTGCATGTCACATTCTCCCAATATGTGAGTTCTACCCCCTTTTGCTCTACCACAAGGGCACATTTGTGCACCTTCTTCCTCCTCCTCGGCGCTACTGGTATAACTCTTCCCTTTTTATGGCAGGTCCAGGTCCCCCATGCGAAATCGCTAAATCTGTTATTTCGCGTAGTCCATTGGGCCATGCATATACGTTTTCATTACTATGCCTTCTCTCACCCCCCCGTCGAACTCTACATGATCTTCTTTTACCTGATTTATCAGCGCCAGCCTTTCCCCTATTTCTATCCGTTATTTTACTTCCCTGTCTTGTATCCCCCAACCTTCTCTATGGACAATATATCTTCTGAGGTTCCTGCCATACTTTCTCGACTACGCTATCCCACCTTACTCCAGCTCGCCGTTTTGTTGCTTTGCCCCGCACAGCCCTATCAGCTATGGCTGTCAACCTCTTTCTTGGCACTGTATATTTCCAATTCATCTTCTTCACGTCTCTATTTGTTTGAAGTGGGTACATTCCCAGGGCGGGGGGGCGTACTCATGTGTTGCTTGCCTTAGTCACTTGACCATTGACTACGCATCCCTTTCGAGACGGAGCTTCCCAGCGGGGGGGGGGGGGGGGGGGCGGCAGTTTTATGATCGCAAAAATGAAGACCTGGTAAGAGTTACTACACGCAGGTGCGGGACGTAATACGACGATGGGGATCAGGTACTTGGTGGTGCTTGATGTGAATGTTCGTGTTTTGTGATTTCGATGTGAGAAACTAACTAGTGGTATTCACTTCCTTTGTAGTGGTCGCCGAGACACGGCGGGCGACTCGTGCAGTTGATAATGGTGATGATGATGTTCTCGCCTTAGCTCGTTTCTCCCACATCTAGCCCATGGTAACAAAACGTCAAAGAAAGCATCCCAATGGCAATGGAAGAAATACAAACAAGAACAACATGCCACGTGCAGTTATTCGCGGAAGAAATACAAACAAGAACAACATGCCACGTGCAGTTATTCGCGCTGTGGCTATTGCCAGCCGTAGATCCTTTCAAGGGGACCGAATGGCTTCTGAGGCAAATTACTCCATACACCGATCGATCCTTGCATTCACACAGACACATGCTACGGTGGAGGTGCACCAATCGGTTTCTAGGGGCTCCTCGCTTGAGGAGCTCTATAACTCACCCAGAAACTGTTATTTTAAAAAAAATTAAAGTGAAATTCACTCGACATACCCTATATGGTCTAGGTGTAAAGACAGACATCATATTGACAAAAAGGAATGAAATTCGGAGGCGTTTTGGTTGAGGAGCTCAGTTATTCAGATACGAAGTATGGGTTTAGCCAAACAGTGCTACCCTTATCGTAGAACCCGTCCCCCAACCAAGTTCTTGTTACCGGGACCCATTTGCTTCCGGTAATAATCGATGCCACTATTGCTTTGCGCAACTTACCCAGCATTTGCTTCCGAAACAAACTGTGCAATATCTCGATCGATTCGATCATTCATCGAAAAACGTTTGTTTTGTTGCCGGGACGTGCGTCGATGCAGGTTGGAGAAGGAAACCGTGAAGAAAGCCATGACGAACCTGAAAATCAAGCGGTTCTTACGGTTGGACCTGATCCTCTACGAGCAGGCGGTTGCTGTCCACGAAAAGCAGCTGGCAGAATACCGTAGGATGAAGTAACTCCAGATGTACAAAGCGAGGATGTCGTAGGGGGGTCACTTTGAAGGCTTAACATTTGAGCGGCTCTAAGCCATTCGCGACGTTGGCCACCCTGTGTTAATTTGCAAGTTTTAAGCTCATGTGGCTTTTGGTTTAGGAAATGACGAAGTAGGTTACTACGAACCAAAGCCTGAATCGGTTCCTGCGGCTCGACCTGATCATCTACGAGCAAGCAGTCGCTGTACACGATAAGAAGCTGGCAGAATATCGCCGATAGCATCGATCCTGACGGGAGTAAACGGTGGCGATGGGGAGGGATGGGTGCTGCGATAGGGATGTCATAGCCTGGGATGGTCAAGTTGATTCAGAATGACCAGGGTTCTCAACTGACGAACTTCCCACAATCGTTTGGATACCGTTTGTATTGATGAATGTCGTCTACGATGAGGCCGTCGACGTACACGATACGCAGCGTAAGGAATACCGTGGGAAATCATAGCCCCAGACCAAGCCTGTGGTTGTAGGGAGGTCACTTTGAGGGCGCTTTGTGGTAATCGTTTTTTTAGTGGTGCTGGTCTACAGGGATTTCGGGTTTTGTATAAGGATGCGAGGCATTTTGTGTTTTGCCGATGAAGCTCGACTGCGTTGGTGCTCTCTCTCGGGGGTAAGTATGCCTACGTAACCCTTCACACGCAAACTCCAAACAAAGCTGAGGAATTGCGAAGTGCGACACGATGAAGAATCCCGTGGCCTAGGCATACAACAACTTTTTTTGCAATACACGAAGGAATGTCGTTCCGACGATATTCAAAGGTCAAGGAGCGCCCCGTCATTCAGAAACCAATCTCGCGAAAAGTGGTATCCCTATCGTAGCATGGTCCCGTGGCCGAAGAAATTGTCTTGTCGGTCATATACACCCGGCGTGACTACACGACCGCTTTTGATTGCGGGTGTGTTTGTGGCAGTGCCGTTCAGTTCCTAGGATCTCAAGGGCAAGCTGTTCAATTCGGTTCTTCCAGAAAAAACATGCAATTCCTACGTGATGTTTTTAGCTGCTTTTCGCAAAAAGTATATGACTTGCCCCTTTGACTACAGGGTTTGATATCGTATCGGAATATCCGACAAATAAGAAATCGTATCGATAACCAGATCGGAAAAACGCGTCCCGGTATCCTATGAGAACGTAATACTTCTGGGGAGGGGGGGGGGGGGTCGCTCTCCTGCCCCCTTGACCGCCCCCCCCATAGCGGGGGTCAAGAGGCGAGTAATTCGTAATTGGAGGTGGTGGGCGGTCAGAATAAAATAGAAGTGTTTCGTTCGGCACTATTGTGACCTGTATTTCTTTTTTTCTGCCTGGCGTATCGTTTATCGTAACGGAATCGGAAAGTTTGGCAATCTGATCCTATCCGATAAATATCGGATTGTTAATCAGGTATCGGGCTTTTAGGCCCGTATGTATCGAGTTGGAATCGAATATCGTTTCGATATGCCTACCCTTATCCTTAGACGACACGATTTTCCTCGTCATCTCGTCCAGTCGCTCATATTTATACTGCGGGAGGATTCTACGGCGATTGAACACTAATCCAAGGCGTTGAAGCTCATCCTGCAACTTTAGAGAAAACTGAAAGATACACTTCACCTGTGAGATCGAAAATTTCATCGAAACCTATTTTGCAGGCTGCGTCTGATGCTTCAATCGCGCGTGTGACTGGGTGTGGTGTACCCTCCAGAAGAATACAGGTCGGTGTCTCCCCTGACAATACCAGGGTCAACAGGAAATCGTCCTGAGCACGTAAACTAATTAACCTACAGGGTTTGAATCTGCTGAGTGAGGTAAATTGTGAGCTGCCGCTGTCGTAACCAAAGCCTACGTACGGACTGTAGGTGCGCTGTATATACTCCCTGTATACTCCCTGTATATGTGGCAGGCCAGCAGTGGTCCAGCCGTTGTCGGATCGCAAACACAACAAAACAAAAAACAAAAATTTACACTTTCTGGAAATGATTTGTTTAGAAATAATGAAAAATACACTCAAGCTGTGAGATCTAAATTTTCATCTAAACTCAGCTTTGCAAGCTGCGTGTGATACTTCAATCGCGCGTGTCCGTTTGCAAACACAATAATCATACCATAACAACACACGTGGACATTCGGCTATACTCTGCGGATACCCTGTCAGGGTTGAGTACCCTGTGGAGACCCTGTACTGACCCTGTGCGAGGCGCCTAACCATGACAGGGTCTTTTTGTAGGACTCTGTCAGGGTAATCACCCTTCACAGGGTCAACCAACGACATCTTGCACAGGGTCAAATCTTGGGCAAGGTCTTGGTCTTGGACCCTTCAAATAAATGGTGATTACCCTGACAGGGTCTTCTGGACGGACCCTGTCCAGAAAATGACCTTGGCAGGGTCTCGTCTACGCAAACCTAGCATGAGGTTGACTATCACCCGACCCTGTACAGGGTATTTTTGTAGGACCCTGTCAGGGTAATCACCCTGTACAGGTCAACCAACGATACCTTGCACAGGGTCAAAACCTGGGCAAGGTCTTGGTCTTGGACCCTGCAAGGAAAGGGTGATTACCCTGACAGGGTCTTCTGGACGGACCCTGTCCAGCAAAAGACCTTGGCAGGGTCTCATCTACGCAAACCTAGCATGAGATTGACTATCCCCCGACCCTGTACAGGGTCTATTTCTAGGACCCAGTCAGGGTAATCACCCTGTACAGGTCAACCAGCGACACCTTGCACAGGGTCAAAACCTGGGCAAGGTCTTAGTCTTGGACCCTGTACAGGGTTATTACCCTGACAGGGTCTTCTGGACGGACCCTGTCCAGAAAATGACTTTGGCAGGGTCTCGTCTATGCAAATCTAGCATGAGTTTGACTATCACCCGACACTGTACAGGGTCTTTTTCTAGGACCAACCCTTTCAGGGTAATCCCCCTGTACAGGTCAACCAACGACACCTTGCACAGGGTAAAAACCTGGGCAAGGTCTTAGTCTTGGACCCTGTACAGGGTTATTACCCTGACACGGTCTTCTGGACGGACCCTGTCCAGAAAATGACTTTGGCAGGGTCTCGTCTATGCAAATCTAGCATGAGTTTGACTA
>JAYJMJ010261310.1:0-14603 GCA_036873875.1 Laminaria ephemera | reverse complement strand
AGGACCAAATACAGTTAGTAAAAATAGGGGAATATATAGGTTTTTGTGTGTATCGTAGGTCCTCATTACTATGGTCCTCTGTAATACAGTATTACGGAGGAACTGTATCTGGTCCTGATTACTATGTACCCCCGTAATAATAGTGCCGTGGAGGTTCGCCTATTTTGTCTTCATCTCATTTGAATTGAACACCTCTATACATGAGCCCCCTCACAAAATTTGAGTAGAACGTTCAACCCGATGAACAATCCCATAGCCTAAGTACGCGACGAATCGCATTGCATAACGAAGAACGGCCTTCCGGCGAACTTGGGTTGAGAAGCGCCGTCGGTCATTTAAACAGAACGACAAAACTTGCTTCTTCTATCGTATCATGCGTCTGTCAAGTTCATAATGGACACAGCCGATTGTTACGTGCCCCTATTGCTTTTCTCGTGTATTCACATATTGAACTCGTTTAAATCCGGAAATGTCATTGTATCCTCTCCTCAAGGAGAACACAAAATACATCGTGGGTAGGAGGCCTTTCTCCGTGTTTGGGTTTCCATATATTGGGCCCCATCTCGAACATGCTGACTATGACAACCCCTCCCCACCTCGCCCTTCTTTCCCTCGTCCGCTGCTCGGCATGTGTGACACTCCTTGTGGTGCCCTATTCAATGTTTTTCTCGCGTCGTGTAGGGTTCCGACGGGAACGGCATCCTTATCCAGCTCAACGTGGAGACGGAGCTAACACTGGAAGACGACTGCTTCGTGCTAGACTGATGGCCTATCTTGGCGGGGCGGCAGCTGCCGTTGGCCTAAGGACGAGTTGGGAAATTCCGTCGAAAAGCGAGTTTTGAGGCCTTCGCACGGCCGACAATCGCAGTGCGGTTGTGTAAGTCCACCTGCAGCCTGCATCGCAGGGCCTTTCTTTGTCATTTTCTCTAGTTATGAAGGGGTTTGGTGTCATTGCCATCGTTATCCACATTAAATTGGAGACGGGGCTAACTCTCGAGGATGACTGCTTCGTACTGGCCTAGTTGGCTGGTGAATAGTCGAGCATGGCCGCTTCATATCGGCTTGATAAGCGGTTGCCAAGTATTGTTGCCTGGTGGCTTGATAAGGGGCTGAGAAATGTCTTTGATGAGCGGGCTTCGAGGCTTTAGCGTGACAAAGCATCGTGGGACCGTTGCGCAAATGAAGCCAGCAGAATGTATGGAGTATTTGCCGTGCCTTAGTTTCTCCCGCGAAGTAGGGATCCGATGGAAATGCCGTCTTCGTCCAGTCTCACGTGGAGACGGAGTTAACGCTTGAAGATGACTGCTTCGTACAGACTTGATAGAGCCAAAGATGATTGCTTCGTACTGGCTGCATGAGCTAAGACTTGGGGATGACTGTTTTGAACCGGCTTGACGACTATATACTCGAGGAATGGACGAGCTAACACTTGGGGATGGTTGCCTCGTACTGGCCTACTGATCGGTTGGGAAATGTCGTCAACAAATGGGCGTCGTGGCTTCGGCCTGGCAAGAGGTCGGGGGGCCGTCGTGTAAAGTATACGTGCAACATGTGTATGGAAAATTTTCAGTGTGATGTGTTCGAGTGTTGGAGAAGCTGTCGAAAAGATTCAGCGCCAGGTGTGCAGTCGGTTGAGGACTTCACAACTCGGACTGGTCACAATCGAGATCATCTAGATCCGGTTTCTATAGATTGTTTAAATATGTTGTACATGATCTGTATAGTACAGATCCAACCCAGGTAACAGGTGCTATGTCATGCAGATCGTACGTCTCTCACCCGGCAACATGATCTAGGCCATGCACATCATATAGATCAGGGATAAACCTGCCCCGAGAGACAAATATCAATAATTGGTATTAGATCTGTTCAACGTGTGGGACATTTCGTCAGAGATATCGCGGGCTTCGGTTTCGTCTTAATCGTGACGCGGGCTCGCCCGTTGATGCGCGTACTGTATTTGCAGCTTTCACGTTTAGTTGGATCCATGTCGCAGAAGGAGAATCTTGTATGAGTTCATCCGTGGCTGATTGAATGGGCTATTCAAGCGAAGGATTACACATTGCTTATGCAACTCCACTTACGTTTGTCCATATTTGGGTATTGTCTACGAGTGGGAAAACTGTGTGTTGTGTTGCGCGTACCTGGTACACAATTGTTTGAAAGACACGTGCTGCAGCAGGGGAAGACGCGTTGGACAAACTTGTTGTGGGTGACGTGGATCCTGATCTGAGGACCTACCTATGCATCGTTGGAACACGGTGGGTGGTGTGTTTGTGGCAATCCCAGTTGCGTTTGGCCATTCATTGTATACTGTGTATGTATGGGGAGGTGTGTGCCGTGTTGAGCGCCCACGATTTGTCAAACTTGTCTGGGTTTGGCCAGGTGTCGACCTCCTCGTTTCAACAACCTGTTAGACATGCGACGCACATTGTACGCTGGGGTTGGGGTTATGCAAAACGTGATTATGGTGAATAGCAGTGGTCCCCCTATACCGCTGGTGTGTGCCAGCCGGAAATACCGGCACCACAGTGGCTACCGGCACCACTACAGAAACTACTGCTACTGGTTGTTGCCACCTGTGCCCAGCGATTCCCCAGGCACCGTCGGGGGCAACCGGCATTTCGCAACAAGCGCTACGGAGAGGCCGCTGCTCAATCTCTAACAGCTGGTATTTGTCTTCGATATGCTTCGGTATTCGGGACGAATGTACCTTCTGGATGGTTGGAACGGTATTATGGTAGCGGTGATAGCATCTCGTGGATAAGGAGGTTATGGTGTACCAGTATGTATCAGCTCATATATCTGTTTGAAAAGTTGGAACGGTATTTCGGTAGAGTGTGCTACGTTCTCGTAGACATGGACGTCATGCTGTACCTGGTATGTAACAGCTGATCTATTTGTTTGGAGAGTTGGAACCGTATTTCGGTAGCGGTGCTACGATCTCGTAGATAAGGATGTTACGGTGTACCTGGTATGTATCAGCTCATATGTTTGTTTGAATAGTTGGAACGGAATTCGATAGCGGTGCTACGATCTCGTTGATGTGGATGTTATACTGTACATGGTATGTAACAGCTGATTTATTTGTTTGATACGTTTTGGTGTTCCGGCAGTATTTTCTTCGTGGGGGTTTGCGACGACGCTTGAGTTGTAGTTCTCTTTGCGTCGCGCCATTTGAGGCCTCCTTTAAGTGTCGTCGACTTTTTTTGCAGGGTAGCCATGTTGCGGGATCACCACTGTATTGTGGACGATATGTAGGCAGCTGTAGCGGCACGAACGAGGTGAAGGGACGCCTGCAGCGACACGCAAAGCTTGTCACATCATTCCACCGTCTTGTAAAGGTTTGGATTACTGCATTGTGCCCGAGATGCACCGGTTGTGGCAGGTGTTCCGTCCACTCTCCGTGCTCCTCGCTCTCGTCGGGAGGAACAGCATGGACCCTGATCGTACGGAAACTTTGCAACGGCAATGTTTGCTGCGTGCCGCCAGCAATGTCGGCGACACATGTTTAGGGTTTTCCGACAACCTTTTCATTTTCTGTTTGGGCACAGTTTGTTCGTATTCTGGGCGCTGCCAGCACTGTCGGCAACGCGGGTGTAATGTCGTCAACCAATGCCACGTTTGTTCTCTGTTGTGCAATAATCCTGGGTGTGTTGGCCGCAGCCAGCAGTGTCGGCGACACATGTGTAGGGTTTCAAAGTATAACGCTTTCACTCGCTGTTTGGAAACAATTCCTGGGTATTTTGGGCACTCGTCGTTCTTGTCGCCGTACAACTCCGGTGTGTCTCGGATCACGATCAAGGTTGGCCTTGAGTATTTTCGAGTGAAAGCGAGCAGACATAACTTCAAAGAAGCTACACTGGAAGTCGAGTTTGCCGAGAACATTCCCCAAGGAGGCCGTAGGGTTGGGGTACCCTTGCGGGCGCGCAACCGTAGTGTGGCACGCATCATGATCATGATTGGCAAGGCAGGCTTTTCGTGTAAGAGGGTAGATCTAACTCAAAGAAGCTACACTGGAAATCAAGTTGGTTAGGTGCACTAACGGGGAGATCTCGGCCCAACAGGCTTCACTGGGGAAATCATCTTTGTCAGGTGCATTCTTGAAGAGTCCTTGAGACCGACTGCAATTTCAAGGAGTCCACAAAATAGCAGAACATGCTGTGGCGCCGCCGACGAATGCAACGGTAGAGGAAGTGCCTAATGTTTGTGAGGCTCCTCGTTTGAGGAGCTCCCACATACCCCGCCGAAAAAACATTTTTTTTGAGCAAAATGAAGGTGCACCACGATTTAATTTTCCATGTGGCCTTCGTAGGTATATACCGAATCTTATCGTGAAGCACAACTGATATTTCAACCACATTGGGCAGTTCCTCGATCGAGAAGCTCCGTCACTCATCAAATATTTCTTCAGGATGTGCTGCTACCCTTGTAATTGCACGTGTCCAGCTCCGAAAGCTCGTCCCCGCCGCCGGGAGCGGTAAGGGCCAGCAAACAAATATCATGCACTATACGTACTCGTATCCTCTTTACAGGGCAGCACGCTTGCAACGAGAAACACCACTACGAAAGCGGTACTGCGAGATGGCAGCTAGGCGCAAAAGTTCAGTGAGTACCAAACGGGAGGTTGTAGAGAAAGCACCATACATATCATACAGCTATGGTATCCTCTGCACAAAACTAACGCGCTCAAAACGAGAGGCGCGACGTTGTAAAAAGTAACACACTGCTTCGGTAAGACTACAGCAGTGGTTCCTCTACAGTGCTGGCGTTTGCCAGCCAGAAATAACTGCGCTATAGCGGCAACCGGCACTACTCCACATATTACAGTGGTGGTCCCTCTACAGGTGTAGTGTGTGCCAGCTAGAAATACCGACACTCCAGCTAGAAATACCGGCACTCTAGCGGCAACCGGCACTACTCCGCATACTGCTCCTACTGGTTGTTAGGACATCCGTGCCAAACCATTTCACAGGCACCGTAGCAGGAAACCGGCACTACTCCACCGGTGCCATAGAAGGACCACTGCTGTACTTTGTGCAAAGTGCAACAAAAACAGGAGATTGTAGAGGGTAAAAAGCGACTGTCATCGGTGGATCCAAACTCCGAGGCTAGCGCAGGGGAAAGGGGGAGTGTATTAATTTAATCCATAGTCGTAGTCGTATGGCCACGCAGGGGGTAGAGCAGGGGGTTCTCCTTTGTTGTTTGCTTTAGTCAATTGTCCTTTGTTGTTTGCATTCCACACGCGTGCTACTAATAGTACGATAGAGGTAGCACTTTTGGACAATTAATTTTGTTTCTGAACGACGGGGCTCCTTAACCCAAAATCGTCGAAATTTCGTCATTGGGTTTGCACTAATTTTCGTTGTATACCAAAGTCATGCGATTTTTCGTGGGGTGCACGTTTTCATTTGCCCAAATGTTTTGTTTTGGGAGAGGTATAGAACTCGCTAATTGACGAGCCTCAGAAAAACAAGGTGCACCCTTTCCGTAGCCTGAGTCCCCTTGCGACACGAAGCACTGTTCGTGTTCCTAGTACAAACACCTCCAACCTTTGGGTGCTCATTACGTTTCCTCCTTATATTTCGTGTAGACCTATTTTTTTTACTTGTCCCCTTCTTCTTTGGTCGTCTGTGGCCACCTCCTACCTCCTAGGATAGCTATCGGTGTTCGCTACTATATTGTGTGCCAATTTTTTCCATGTAATAGAAGACTAGGTTCCTCATTGTCTCCTCTAACACACGCCGTTCTTCCTTCTACAGTCCAGAGTCTCCCACCATTTGAGTGCCGCTCTCGTCTGTGTCTCCACACGGACAAATTTTTGCGCTATCTCCCTCCTCCACCCGACTGCTGGCATGCCCATTTCCTCTCTCTGGCACATCCAGGTTCTGTACACGAAATCGCAATTTCAGCGTTTCGCGTATTCCACGTTTAGGGCTTCGTTTTTCAGTGATATGGACTCATTCTCGCGAGAAGCCACCGCTTTCGTGTTTCTCGGGTTCGCAATATGCATCGCCACGGAATGCATTGTTACGGTGCGCGAACAAAACATGAAGAGTATATGATAAGCTTGCCTGTACACGAAATGACTGTCCCTGAAGTAACCGGCAAATCACGGTGTGTATTGTACTTACAGATATTGTTCTGTGTGTCTATATTGGGATCTGGGATTTGGGGTCGGGATGGGGTTTCGGAAACAATAGAAGATGCCTGACCCCCTCCCTCACTAGAGGGAGGACACCAGTCTACTAGCAATTCGAATACACAATAGACTCGGAAGTGAAAACAGGGGTACCTCTCCTACCGCTGCCTTGTCCCGAAACGCGAGCCGACGCGTGCTACGATAGAGTTTGCTCGGTTTGGCCACAATATGTTCTGAACGACGGACCTCTGTAACCCCAAATCGTCGGAATGCCATTCTTGCGATTTGAATATTTCGTGTGCCCATGTCATGGATCATTCATCGTGTTGCACTTGCATTAACCTCAGAAACAGCTTTTGTGGGGGGCACAGAGCTCCTCAAGTGGGGAGCGAGCTCCTCAAGTGAGGAGCCACAGAAACAATTTTATGACCCTTTCGCGTAGCATGTGTCAGCTACATAGTATCATATACATCCGCCGGTAGAGCCAACCATAGTCTCACATACAGCCGTCAGTAGAGCCAACCACAATATGGTAGCGGTTGCAGGTTTGAACATCAGCATGTCTCATTGACGGGGGTCCCCGACCGACTGTTCGTTCATAAAGAATACACCATTGCGGTACTCGGTCAGCGCGGACTTAGTGTTTCTGTGGTTTATTCTTTATAAACGAAGACATTTTCTACGATAGAGGTAGAACGTTTGGGCAAAACTATATCTAACCACCGAGAACCTTAACTGGGTAGATGCCTAGTGCCAAATTTCTTTATAATAACATTCATACTTCCAATTTTGTTTAGTTAGGCATGGGATTATTCACCGGGTCGCGCTTCCATACGTTCTCTATTTCAGTTTTATGGTGAGATGTTGAGCTCCTCCAGTAAAGAGCCTCAGAGAATGTGGGCCCTGCTCCTGTGGTAGCTCGGGCCCGAACACCACACAGCTGACCCAGTCACACCACTCAGTCAGCGCTGACTGAATGGTTGAGTGGTTTACTCTTTCTACACAAACACCGAGAAGCAACCAACCTTCGGATCCGATGTGTATCTTACCAAACGTATGGTCAGATCTCAAGCCGATGAGATTGCGTGTTCTGCTCAGCGAACAATTTCGCTTAACGTCGGTTGGTCGGTGTGGTGTAAAGGCTACCTCTCCACGTGAGGACCCAGGAAGACTGTGGTGCTCCCGTGACTGAAGCACGCGTCCAAGGCAGTGCGACAAAAATCTGAGTAGTGACGATGGCTTCGGGAGGGGGGTCGCCTTTGGCTCTCCCTCGTTTCACATCAACTTAGAGCCACTCGCGAGAGTGCCTACCGCATTTTATTTTTACGATTTCAAAATACCCATCTACTGGTTTTGCACGCTACGCCTACAAAACGGGTAAACCTTTACGGCAAACATGAACGTGGGCTGGGAAGTCTCCCGGTGTTTATGTCGGTTTGTAGAGGCGTAAACCCGATTCTTAGCAAAAATAGGGGTGTCCACGCTACCGTTGCCTTGGTCGTAGTTGCCTCCGAGGCGTGAGCGAAGAGATAGCTGTTACATGGCTAGAGGTATTTACCCGTATCATAGCTAGGCGTACACAGATAAACGAAATACCTTGACTAGATGTGTCCCCTATCCCCGGTATGAACACACGCTTCAGTGTCTCGGTGGAAACCCATACATCAAAACGGAGATGAATACGATTCACCCCCTCCCGGAGAAGGTACTGCTATTGCCAGGCATTGTCGATATTACGGATACGCAGCTCAAACCCTGAAAACTCGTCATTAGGCGTACGCAATGTTGAATAATTTCCACCTAACCGCAATTGTTGGGTTTAAGAGGCGACCCGGTGACACCGAACGCCCCTCCCTTTTGACATACTACCTGTAAACGTGTTTTGATACCGGGCCAGACGCATCCTAGGAGAGGGGTGCACCTAACGTTCTTGAGGGTACCCACTTCAGGGCTCTATGCCTCGCCCAAACATTGACGTCAATAGTTTCAACACGTTTAACCTCATGGATACTCCCATGACCTATTAATAGATACCAATGAATAGTATGGTATCAAAACCAGCAGTCACGCGGCTGACTAGCCTAGTCAGTGAATCATATTTAGGCCAGAAGGTGCCACCCCTTTTTTGACACGCAAGGTACCCCTGATGGCATCACGTAGGTTATCCGGTCCGGTAGACGACCATGGCTTCGATAGATGGCTTGCCTTTGGGCCCTCGTTTTACGTCAGCTCAGAGCCTCTCGCGAGAGTGGGTACCGCTTTTTTGGTTTTACGGTTTGAAGATATCCATGTGACGGTTGGGTACGCTACGCCTACAAAATGGGTAAACATTTAAGGTAACCATGAAGGTCAGCTGTCAAGTCTCCCGGTATTTTCTGTCGGTTTGTAGTGACGTAAGATCGATTCCTATCGAATGTAGATCTGCGGAATAGAGCTCCTCTAGTGAGGAGCTTCAAAAATATTAGATGCACCCCTGTCGTAACAGGCGCCTCTATGACTACACTTTAGATACTACGCGCTAAGCCTATATCCCCCAACGTTTCCAAACCTCTGACCGTCGCCCCTCGCTCGGGCTCCTGGATTAGACTGCCCGGCTCGATAATCTCAGGTTTGAACAATCACGTTGCTATGGCGGCGCCATTTTTGTTTCGGCTAGTAAATTGGTATCAACATACATTTGTGTGTTATTGTGTCGAAGTATCCCTTCGAACTTCGTATAGCATTTTTTCGCCGGAGTCAGACTTCACGGCTCGACGACAACGTTCTCGAACAGCTACGCTAATAATGGCGGCGCTACCTTCAGCGCTTGAAGTTAAATATCACACAAACATGTTCATATGTCGAAGAATCCCTTCAACCGCCGTGTCACGATATCTCTCCGGGACCATACTGAACGGCTTGACGACTACATCCCCGAACAGATCCAGGCAGAATCAGATCAAACCGAAGTTCCTTCTGACGAGCAGTGACTCCAAATCTTCAACAGGTATTTAGTAGCTTCTAACGGAAGCCAAACCTCTCCAAACCTCTCCGTACCTTCGACACAGAAATTGCTTAACAGGTAGCACCCCAAGCTCTCTCTGCATTTCACCTACATACGGCGCGCCGACCGTTGAATCAGACTGTACGGCTGACGACTACATTCTCGAACAACTACGCTTAACTGAAGTAAGCTTAAAAGGTAGTTTCTTGCAACGAACAGGTACTCAAGTAGCCCAAACGGAAATCAGCTACTCAAATAGCTCAACAGGTAGCCACATCTAACAAGCACCCCAAACTCTGTTTACCTTCGACATTCGTGCCATCGCCCTGGCTCCGGAATCAGCCCATATGGCTCGACGACTAGTGTACACTCTCGAAACACATCGGTTACTATGGCCGGACCATCTTCAACTAGGCTAATTTGTGTAACACCATCATCACACGATTGTGTTTTCGTGTCGAATATGTTTTCCATCTGTATTGTATCGTATTTTCTGTCCGGGATCAGACTGTATGGCTCGTCGACCACATCTTCGAACAACTACGCTTACTATGGCGGCGCCGCAACTACAACTCAGCTACCGCCAGTGAGCCATTCGTAGACGAAGACGACGAATTTGATATATCGAACATCAGCTACCCCGACATCTGACACTGTATTCACCGACATCAGGGGCGAGGTGAGCGAACGCGGAATATAGTTTTACAAACGAAGCCAGGTTCTAGTTTACGAAGGAGATAGGGATCGGTAGGGGGGGGTACCGCCAGTTGCACTGCCAAGATTTTTCCACGGGGTCACCTTTAGTCGCACAAAGTTGCAATTTTACCCTATTCCTTCGTAGTCACAACAGCCTACCGTTTGTAGGTATCGGTTACGCGGTATGCACGGCCGACACGAAAGTAGTGTGATAAGCTACGCCAAAAAGGTGCTATTAAACCCTTATACCATATTCTGGAGAAATATACACAGTCACTCGCGAGGAGCTCTAACCTAGTCTAGATCGACGGGTCGAAAACCTAAGGGCGCGTTGTTGGCCTCGTGCGCCCTAATCTCCGTCTCCCGTCCGACGACCAGAATCTCCCAGAAGAACAAGTCGAGGAACGGTCACGTTCAATTTTTCAATCACACCTGTTCTGCCACCTATGACCGCACACATTTGAAGACAGTTCGAAATATCCACCGGCGGGAGTTCCTGGCGAGAGCTGCAGTATCAAAGATTGGAGGGATCACCTAGCGAGAGGCGAGCCACGATCCTAAGAAAGCATTCGAAACTGCACCCCTCGTTTTCGGATAAACAACTCGACATCTGTAAACGATATTCTAGGCAGTAGTAAAGCGTGTGGTGTGCAGTACCTGGAATGTCCCGTCTAGAATTACACGCCCATGTTTTCAATCCATCCTAGCTTGTAACCTGAATAGGGGCGCCCGCTACAGTAAGGCTGCTTATCTGTTTTTACTCTCCTCACTTTGAGAGCCCTATGCCTCACACAAAACCTGTCTCACTGAGAAGATATAAAAGTGCAACGCAAGGATCAATCTCATGGCCTACTGTAGATACAAAACGAATGTATTGATTGGCAATAGATGGTATACCAACGATATAGAGCAGTTCTCCTATCGAGGAGCTCGGCCGGTCACAAAATTGTTTGGCTCAAACATGGTGCCTCTATTGTCACCCTGACGTTATCGCCCTTTGTTCCGTTACGGCCTCTGCAACCGTGTTCGTTTTCTGTCTACTCCGTAGTGGCAGTGCTGCAACGACGTCGCCGCCTTCGACAACGACAAGGAAACCTGCGACCTATAAACGGGAGAATCCGCATCCTACAATCTCCTCGGTGGGCGCGTGCTACGATGAAGGTACCAGCACGTTTTGGCTGAAACATTTTTCTGAATGACGGGGCCCCTTCACCCAAAATCGTCGGGAATTTACGTATTTTGCAGCTATAATTTGCGTTGTATACCTCGACCATGGGATTGTTCATCGGGGTAGCATTTGTACTCTTCCCCAGATCAGTGTTTGGGAGAGATGTTGAGGTCCTCAAGTGAGGAGCTTCAGAAGAAAACGGTTGCACCTCGACCTTTGCATGCGTCGATGGGGTTAGTACCTTTTGGGCTAAATATTTCCCACCGACCGGTCGCCCCTCAACGGAGGAACTACCCGATGTCGTTAGCTTTTTACGATAACATTCGTTGTATATCTATGTTTTTGAACTTTTGATCCGGTTGCGCGTTCAGTTTCGATCAATATATGTGTCTGGGTTCGGTATAGACCAGAGACCACCCCAAATGAGGAGCCTCAGCTAATTTAGGTGAATCGCCCCTGTCGTAGCTAGCACCGGTGGTAGTGTCGTTACCCGTTATGCTTGTTAGATCAGACTACCCACCGTAGTCTGGAAATCAAACGTGAGGCCATGAAGCAGATCGCATCATCCACGGCGGCGTGTGCATTGTTTGATTGGGGGGGTGATAGTTTTACGGGGTTACATCTTAGCAGCTATCAACAGGAGAATCGACATCCAATTACTTCCCTGGTGGCAGGTGATGACCGGCGTTACACTTCTTGGATCAACCTTTGCACCAGAGTCCGGCATACAAAGGGATACGGTACGAGTGTGGGTGCAATGATCGTATCATGCATGGCCGTAGCCCGTAGGACAAGAAGCCCTCGCATCCCTAGAATGTGCGGGGACGGAGAACGTCGGCATCTCACCGAGCAGGCAGACATTGCGTACATCGAGCGGAAGAGTCGGCGTCCGGTTCCTTCTATTGTGGAAGTGGTGACAACGGCCACACCCCATGAATCAAACTTGCTACACTATTAATAGTCCAGCAGACGCAGGCGACGGTAAGAAGGTCGCTTTTAACCCTCCTCTTTCAGCGACCCAGAGACACTCTCATGAGGAGCTCCTCGTACGATCTTACCCTTCAGTTTATAGATTTATTTGTGTTTTATTTTTTAGTTTCACCATATACACTACCTAAAGTGGAAATGGATGTACCGCTCCCACCGGTAGCCTCGGCGGGCAATCAATGAATGCCACGAAGAATCACGTAACAAGACCCACGATCGAAGTGCGCGTCGTTCTGCCCTTCTGTGAATGCGTGCACGGGACATGAGCCAGCAAGCCGGCTCACAGGAGATGTCGAACGGGGTACAGTACAGGCCGTCAAACATGAATCTGGGATATTGGTTTTACGCTAAATTTCTTCTCTGAGAAAGGGGGCGCTCGTCACACACTTTAGTGTACACAGTAAGAGCTGTCGATACTTTTTTTTTATCAGTAGCTTTGAGCCTAAATTTCTTGTGGGGCTCGCTCTTGTGGGAGGACCGGTAGTACAGGACCGGTAGCACATTTTTACGCGCCGACTCCCGCGGGCGTCCGGACCAAACGTCGTTTAGGAGACCGTACACGGGGGTTGTTTTCCCTCGACAAAGTAGTTATTAGTGCCGTGTTCCATGGCGATGTGTGAATTCCTCCATGACGGCATTTCGCTGCACCTGAAAATGTGTTCACGGGATATGAACGAGACGGTTTACGAGAGGTCCCGTCCGGAATATACGATACAGGGTAATCGTCGCTAGAATCTCACGCTGTCAGATATTTGTAACTGTCGCTAACCTGTATTGGAGTGTAAGGTAGTACTAGGGATTAGGGCCGGCCCCTCCGCGCCAGTGGCGGAGGGGCCATTTTTCGGAACAAAGACATCAACTAGTTATCATGCAGTACATGCCGTGTACTGCGTGGTTGACGATAGTCCCATTATTACCTGTATGTGAGAATGTTGTAGGAGACCCAGAAGCAAAGGTATCAAACTGCAACTGATCTGTGAGTCTAGTGGGCCGTTGGAGCATGGATGTAGTCCACCACATACATAACACAGATATTTACATGCATGGCGAGGATGCTGACAGGGACGTGCGAAGCACGCGGACCCGTGCCGCAGAGGTGGCGCTAGGTGGTGCAGTTGTGTGGTCGATCGGTTAGATACTCGTACTGCTGTAAGGAATGAGTAATGCATGCTTCAAGATTGCAAAGATACTCGCAATATACTTCGTACTTTGAGAGTGTAGTTAGATTTTTGTCTTATGATTATTGAGTACTGCAAGTGCTTGCGTATGACCAAAATTACTTGGTCTACCTTTGGCACGGCCCATAGATCTCGTGCCATGTATGGCAGCCTATCGCATGACCTATGAGATGCCCCATGGGATACCACTGTTACGGAGGACCATAGTAAATAGAACCCATGATACACACAAAAACCTAAATATTCCCCTGATTTTTCTAGCCATATTTGGTCCTAATTACTATGTTCCCTCGTAATAGCTAGGTGTGAGGGTACGCCCACGTTACGTCCCGCGAGGACGTCGACATCGATCTCGACACTCCCGCCCTGAACCCCTTATCGTGCCGCACC
Source organism: Laminaria ephemera (assembly GCA_036873875.1). NCBI lineage: Eukaryota > Phaeophyceae > Laminariales > Laminariaceae > Laminaria > Laminaria ephemera. The sequence goes on along the minus strand of JAYJMJ010261310.1, from coordinate 1,059 downwards.
CGTACTCAACGATCGAGGTGGTTAACCCGCGAACTGCAAACTCCAGCTGTCGGTTCGCGTGCCCTTACTCGGCGCGCTATTGATTTTGTGCGGGTCGAGGTTTATTACCGCTATACCGTAGTATAGTAAAACGCGTTCAAGACACATAGCGGGTCTGTAAACTCCCAAACCTCATGCCTGCTTATTCACCAGGTTATATAGATTCGTATGCACGAGAGATAGGCTGCTGGTGATCGAATTGTTTCCGCTGTTCGGGCTGTCAAAAAAAGCGTGAACCAACGAGTGGAAACAAACTACCTATAGCTATCCAACTCCTAAAAACCCAAGTGTAATTCCAAGTGTTTTGTCCCCATAACGGGGGGGTGTTATCCCCATAATAACGGACACGCAGCAGCACAAGACAGAAAATGTGTTCTACTGTAGTGCATTCTTCCAAAACGCCAAACCAATCAATCTAAAACCGATTAATTCCGTTGTTTCATTAGGTTGTGCCAACTGTCATCTCATACCTACTTCTACAACAGAAAAGTACTTTTCCACTAAGGGCCATTCCTAACGAACTCGAAACATCACGATTCTAGACAAAAAATCACGATTCCTGGCATTTTGCAATTCTGAAATGTCACGCTTCAAGCTAAAAAAATCACGTTTTTTTGTCAGGAATCCCAACATCAATTACCCTGGTATTAATAGTACAGAAATTCTCAAAACTATTTATAATCAGGATTCCTGACAAACGTCATGATTCGTGAAAATGTCACGTTTCTTTCGTCACGATTCTAGACATTTTTGGAGTTCTTTAGGAATGACCCTTAGCATTTTGACGCTGCTATGGTAAGCTACATGATCTTCAGCAAATAGATGTTCAACCACACGTAGCTCCGCTCCCTGACCACGACGAAGAACAATTCCGTGCCCGTTCGTCCTCAGACAAGTGTTACGTTAGGGAATACAGCAGAGATTGGACGAAGTTTTACTCGGGCCCAGTTCGCTCTGTACTACCTTTACCTACCTACCTACCTACCTACCTACCTACCTACCTACCTACCTACCTACCTA
>JAYJMJ010261301.1:0-14604 GCA_036873875.1 Laminaria ephemera | reverse complement strand
CTGTTTTCTTCCTAATAGACTTTCAGCACCTATCCCCCCCACCCCCTTGCCTTCCACCGCCCATAATTGACTTTCACCCCCTTCCCTTCATGTCCCTACCCATGTTTTCCTCCTCGTTTAATTTCATCATTGTGACGAGGGAAGAGAATCACACCCCGATCCTTCAGCAGGGGGCACTGGCCACCATCCTAGCCCTGACATCGCGCAGCGACCAGAGCGTACGACAGGCATGCGCTTTTCTTCCACTCCCGCCCTTATCCTCCCCACCCCCTTGCCTTCCACCACCCCACCACCCATATTCAACCTTCATCATCTCCTATCCCCCCCATCTCCTCGCCTCCTCCCATCCTTAATCGTTTTTCAGCATTGTGACGAGAGAAGAGAACCACACCCCGATTCTGCAGCAAGGGGCACTGGCCACCATCCTAGCCCTGACATCGCGCAGCGACCAGAGCGTACGACAGGCATGCGCTCTTCTTCCACTCCCGCCCTTATCCTCCCCACCCCCTTGCCTTCCACCACCCCACCGCCCATATTCGACCTTCATCATCCCCTATCCCCCCCATCTCCTCGCCTCCTCCCATCCCTAATCGTGTTTCAGCATTGTGACGAGAGAAGAGAACCACACCCCGATTCTGCAGCAGGGGGCACTCGCCTCTATCCTTGCCCTTACATCGCACAGCGACCAGAGCGTACGGCAGGCATGCGCGCTGGTTCTGTTCAACTTCAGCTGCGGGTCGGCGGTGCAGGTGCGCCCTACGGTCGAAGATTAGAGGGGTTTTCCCGCCTATGATGCGTGCTACGACTGGGATATTTCTCGTACTTTTTGGCTAAAGTATTTCTGACTGACGTGGCTCCTCAAAACTAAGGATTTTCCCAATATATGTACTATACGTACGCCACCGCGACTGGTCGGTAATCGCTTGATGTGATGTGATGTGATTGATTGGTTGATTGATTGGTTGATTGATTGATTGATTGATTGGTTGATTGATTGATTGATTGATTGATTGATTGATTGATTGATTGATTGATTGATTGATTGATTGATTGATTGATTGATTGATGATTGATTGATTGATTAGTTGGTTGGTGGGTTAGCTGGTTGATTGATTGGTTGAATGGTTGATGGATTGGTTGATTGATTGACTGACTGATTGATTAGTTGGTTGGTTGATTGATTGATTAATTGGTTGATGGATGGATTGATTGGTTGGTCAATAGGTGTATTGTTTGGTGAGGTGTCAGTGTTGTTGTCAAAATCGTTGTTTGGGTGCGATAGGAACTGCTCATGTCAGGAACCTGAGCAAAAGCCTAACTGGTATCCAGAAAGTAGCGACCACTTTAAAGAGTAGTATCGTACATTGCCGACGTTTCTACCATTATAATGTTATCTTTATACGCTCATGCGTCGTTGCAATGTATCTAATGGTCCCCAGACACGCGTTGATGCTACGCCACCAGACACCGATAGTGTTAACCGGTTTAGATATTTACAGGGAATTGAGAAGAATGTAAACGACGGTTACAACATCACCTACTCGTAGCTACACGAGCTGCTAGGCGAAAGGATTCTGGTTTCCTTGTCGAAGTGAGACGGCAACAGTCGAACGACACGATTGTAGCATGTACTGCGTACAGTATGCCGTGTGCCGACGCGACGGTAGGTCCGTACATATATTCTGGTTGTTATGACCGTACATAGAGGGTTATGAGGATTGCTTCGTGGCCAAACATGCATGCGGTAGTTTCGCTTTTTTGCGTTTCGAAACACCTAGGTCCGTTTGTATTGCATTCGATAGTCAAGCCCGGTTGACAGAAGGTTAGGAATGACTCGTATTTGGCGGAGGCACTGATACGAGGGACAAGCATAGAGCTACTCTGATGAATGCAGCTTCCTCGCGATTTGACCAACCTGGCATCCCACGTTGATACCTGTACACAGGTGGGCCTTGTCACTGCTTTGCTGCGCCTATACCCTTAACCCTGCCCAGCTCCTTAAATGTCGTTGGAAGTTGTTGTTTAAGGCTGTAGAGGATAATGTTTCACGTGGTAGCCTCAAGAGTGAGGCAAAGAGGATTTAACTATGCCACACTCGAGGAGCTCGTTACGTCACCCAAGAGCCAACTTTTCGAAGAGTGAAAGTGCAACCCGATGGCACTCTTAAGGATAGCTACATAACTACCCTGCAGTTGCCAGACGCACATCGAGTCGTTGATCGGCAACCTATATCATGGCCTGCGTGAGTAGTCCACAGCAGAACGAGGTGCTACGGTCGTGCGAGCAGTGCGGTATGTCAAGTGCCAACTAACTACATATGCGGCACAAGCAACTGCCGTTCCGTACACGAGTAATGCAAAATAAGAACGTCGGGGGAACCGCAAATCATCCCGCCGACGAGAATGAGTCCCAGGTATTCAGAAATACGTTTAGTTGTCGTAGACGAAGGCCACAGTACTCGTAGAGGAGACACGTTTCGGGTACGCTATTTCGGTGGCTGAGAATACACCGCCAACGAATTGTTTGTTACGCTGCTCGGTATGAAGAGGAAGTCAGCCCCCCGACGGTAGCCTTGGCGCGTAGGGTCTTGTTTGTATCGCTTCGTTCCACCTGACACAAGGGTACTGTTCACACATTCTGTCACTTTTCATATTCTCGTGCTTACCAAGTTCTCTTGCCTAAGACCCACAATTGCAACTGACCTTCAAGTGGAGAATTATTATTTTCCCAACCTTTCCGGAGCCGAAGGTCACGCAGCAACCACTCCGCTTTCCCCAGTTGACAATGCTCCTGAGGAAGGGCAGTCTGATGATCGCGTTTGTTTTCGTTTCTGAAAAATTGACGTTTTAGATACCGGCAGTGTTTGTTAGAGTCAGCCTCGGACAGGGGTGGGTGTTGACGTTTTTGGATGGGAAAACGAAACGTTGATGAGGTCTGCCTTATGAAAGGCATGTCATGTCTTCTCTTCATGTAACACATCGTTCCCCTTCTGACTATCATTCAAACGTTCGTACACCATCAACATGCACATGCCCATGACCATGCCTTTTCTATTCCTACCAACAGGTGCCATCGGCTGCTTGGAATCATCGAATATATATGTTCACGGCAACTATTCATTTGCGAACAATTCTGCTCTTAGCAGAGGTGGTGAGATTACGAATGCCGCATTCAAAAATAGGAGTATTACCGTTTTTTTCTGAGTTTTTCACTTGGGAAGCCCTCTAACTCCCCCACACCCTACTCCTACAACCAAATGAAAGGTAAGTCGATGAATAATCCTAGCTACGTTTCAGACTGTACTGTGAAACACAAATGGCATTCTGACGATATTGAGTAGCTCCCCCATTGCTTCATTTCGCCCAAATGTGCTACACATATCGTAGCATGCGCCGAATATTTCGGGGGCAACATGTAGATCCTCCTTTCCCCAGCGGCTCAAAGTCACTCGCGCGAGTGCCTACCGTACTACGTCGAGTGCAAAAGGTTTGGGCGTGTTGCGTTCGCTGTATACACCGCCAAGGAATGTTTTGTTACGCTACCCCAAGAACACATGCTTGTTAAAAAACAAAAACGGGTGAGGTACGTGATCCTTCGCGGAAGCGTCCTAGGTTTGACACAAAAAAGGGAGGCACCCTCCCCTTCGCGGCCTGCGGGGATGCTCGAACTTATCCCTGATGCTCCGCACGTCAGGCGCTTTATGCCTTACCCAAACCCCGAGCTTGAACAGCGTTATAGGCTTGACTCGGTGACCGATGTCATGGCGTATATACGTATTATGGGATAATGGCGCATGCAATCGGAGGGGTGCACCAACGGTTTTCTGGGGGTCCTCACCTCATGCACTTTGTACCTAATCCAAAACCTTACTTATGAAATAATCAAAGCGTAACCGGATGGACAATCGTTTGGCCTAGGTGTATATCAAACAACAACGCAAAGCACGAGTAGCCTTCCACCAACATTGCATAGTTCCTCAGTTGAGGATTCTCATCGCCCATAATATATTTGGGTCAAAGCGTGTCACGCGTATCATAGCACGCGATAGAAATGTAGGTGCGCCCCCTCAATTGTGATTTGTCTCAGATATAAGCATATATATGTACTTTTGTCACCGGGGCCACCGACGCCTGACCAGGGCAGCATTTGGTGACTTCATCTCTCTGATATCAAGTATTTTTCCAAGCTATCTCTGAAATTAAGTCTACTAGGCATGTACTTCGTATGGGCGAAACACATGTCACGGAAAACTGAAACCCCGCATGATCGACCGGTAGGCCTCCCCGACCGAGGAGCCGCATACCGCCCCCTATTGGTTCGAGTCGTGAATGCTACGGTAGAGGTGCACCATTGTGTTTCTGAGGCTTTTCACTTGAACAGCTCTACACCTCTCCCAAAACCTCTAATGAGGAATCCTAAAAGTGCTACCCGATGAAAATCCCATGACCTATTACGGAGGACCTATAGTAATCAGGACCCACGATATACACAATAACCTACATATTCCACGGTTTTTACTAACCATATTTGGTCCTGATTACTATGTTCCTCCGTAATAGGTGCACAACGAAAATTGTTGCACAAAAAACGATGACATTTCGACGAGTTTTGGTTAAGGATCCCCGTCGTTCAGAAAACGTTTCAACCGAAACGTGCCACCTCAATCGTAGCAAGCGTCGCGCATGCCTTGTGCGCCGAGCATTCACGACTCGAACCAAGAACAAACCGTGTACGTTTAGGCGCCACGAACAACATGGTGCAAGGCAGTTAAATCATTCTAGAACGCATAAAGTTGTATGTACGAATTTAGGCTAGTAAGTCGATTGTAATACTTCGTGATGGAACATCGCGGGTTTCAGACTGGAAGAAGCTTTTGATCCTTGCGTGCGGGCACCCAAACCTCGAAGTTGTTAAAACAACTATTGTGCAGGTGCCTTGGATAGAAATTGTGTACGATTATAGGCAGTTTGGATACATACTCGGGAATGCGAAAAATGTTACCAACAGTTTTAGGCTGGCGAGTGAAGCGAAATGCTACGAGTTGGAATGTCCCGGGATCCAGACCGGACCAAATTCATTTAGGTTTCATTTGTTGCGTGGTGGCGCCCAAAACTCGAAGATGGGAAAACCGGTTATGATATATATTTCCAGACGCGTCGCAAACCATCTGTACTACGCATACTGAACAATGTACTTTCTCTCGGTCTAATCTCTACCAACAGGTTGGTTAGCATCATATTCCGATTCGCAAGAGGTATTCTTATCTACCCCTTCTCCCGTTCGGGGAGCATGTGTGCAGGCGGAAGGCGGCATGCATGCGGAGTTGCGAAATATGACTAAGTTTACATACAAACATAAGACACATATTTTGTGTAATACGTTTCGTACGGGGGTACTAGTCAAACCCTTTTACCCCTGCTGCAAACGTATCGCATACGATTTCCAAGTGTGGTTTGTCCCCCAAACCGTGGGTTGTTGCAATTCCAAAGAGGTATTATGTTGGTCCGGCCACCATTAATTTTTCTATCCATGGCATCGTTGCTCCATGACATCACATAATACGCTTAAATACGAAAGCATCCCAGGTATCTCCCAAACGACCACTGAACTCGCTCTTTCTTTTTCTCAGAGCGTGTGTGCCGGCGAAGGCCAGCTCACTCGCGGAGCCTTGTACGTATGGCGAATTCTTCACTAAGCTGCGTCTCGTTTTATGCGGCGAGCAAGCGTAACATTCTGTTCAGTACACAAATTTCGACCTGAAAGTAGTATATATCCCTACCGTACCTAGCACGACAGTCAAATATATTATGAGGGCGTCGTACCGTTTCCTTGTGCCGACTAGACTAACGATTGAGTGTACCCCACCCCCCACCCCTCCCACACTAGGTGCCGTAATGGGGTACGGCTCCTGTATCTACTTCAACGGCAACACCTCGTTCACCCACAATGCATCTGGAGGTAAAGGAGGTAAGGAATGTGTGTGATTATGGTGTACTTGGTACATCAAACAAAGCGCACAGCTTGGCTGATGGCTAGCTCACTGGTTGTAACTATTAGTTTAGTCCAGAAGACCCGGCTCTGGATTCTCTGGGACATGCTTACCACTACGTAGTGCCTCTACTACACCCATCCATTCGACTTTTTGTCCCAATCCGGAACGGTTTGGTGTTCGTGTACAATTTTGTATCATAGCTAAAACTCACCAGCTCTGAAGGTGTAACCCGCAGGGGCCGTCTGAATAAGCCCTGGCCACCGGTAGATGTCTCCTCGTTTCTACGTGACGCTTGCCTTCCTTTTAGCACGAGTATAGGGTTCGGCGCCGTCGGTTATCATCGTACGATGCTGCGGCAGTGCGGTCACTTAAATGGTTAGGATGCCAGGCACGTAACACGAGGAGCTCTGTAGTGCACCACACAATCGATTTTGAGAAACAACGCATGCGCACCTCGATGAACACTGTTATCGGGATAGGCATCCGACGAATATCATTGTCAAAGGCATCAAGGGCATTGCAAATAGATTGGGTAGCTCCTCAGTAAACCCTGTTACCACCGCAGACTATACCAACCCAATGTCCAAGTGGTTTGGCCAAATATCTAAAAAGGGGGTTCTATTGGGGTTAATCATCTACTAACGCGAACCGATCTAACTTTACTTGCAAATTCTTTGTCTATAAATGGGGTAATCAGTCCCACCATCCCAAAACACACTTGTCCATGCTACTCCTATCGTAGCGCATCTTCATCGATTTATACATTTTGATGTGTCAACGCGCTTTTCCGGTGAACTTCGATACATAATATTTACCAACAAAGCAAGAAGAACGACAAACCCAGACTGGTAGTGACAAGGCAATAAGAACTTTGTGAGTCACACTAGATTTGGTGTTCAATTATCCCTTTTAGGCGCAGAAAGTTCGAGTCACGGACAAGAGGACGACATCCAACCCCAGTCCAGCAGCCCGCAGATACTGCAAGAGAACAAGGAATTACAATCCCTGTTCAGTGATCAACAGAGGTCACAAGACAACAAGGAGATATGGGTTCGGCCACTGGCTAGGACAGGAGGCCAAACCGAATCCAATAAGTACTCTAAATGATCGGTGAAGGTGCAGAAGTGTACCACAGATAAAGAGAAAGCCACTCAAATGGATCCAGCAACGGCACAGGGGTAGCCCCAATAATTGGGTCTAAACTTACCACGTGTTAGAGGCGCACCCGCGATCATTGTTTATCGACGCACTCCAAACGCCACAGCATCGGGCTTTGGAGAAGAAATACAGACCTTCCCACCCACCCCGAAAACATTAGAGGAGCTCCAGCGTTTATATCAGTTATGTTCGGGATTGCCATTGGGCTGAGAGCGCACTCAGCGCGGCGGTGTTTTTCCCCGGGGAGCCCCCCCTGCTGGGGCAAGAGGCCTCCACTGCTCCATTTTTTTCTATAACTAGTCAGTGAAGGCTCAGAAGAATACAATAGTCTTCCTGTTTATTTTATATGTTGGACGAACACTTTGGCCTAAACGTACTATTTTTGTTGGGTTTTACTTTCTTGTTGCTGAAGGCATTCTCTCGGTACATGTTTGTTTCGTGTGGTCTTGTGTTTTTTGCTTAGATGGACAAACAAAAGAAGAATCTAAGCAAAATCAATTTTATAAAGAGGGGCACTTACTAATTGTCTTGTATATGTACGTTCTTTTTACCGGTCCTCCCTCCGGCCCGCAGGCGCAGTCGCAGCGTTTACATCAAATGTAACCCTCGCGGGGGACACATCTTTCGGATACAACACAGGACAAAGCAGAGGAGGTATGTGTGATCGTGATGTTGAGCGTCTTCACGAAACGTTCTGATAGGTAAGGCTCCATATGATCTACGGGGGCTAAAACAGTTCGTTGGCTATTTATTTGTGTTTAGGGAGTTCATCACATAGTTGAGATGTGTATGATGGAGACTTGGCATTTGTGGCCGTTGGACAGGGTTCCAAGCATAATGCCTTCCTCCGTCTCCTAGTTTATCCATATATTGCTTGACTATTGGTCCCTGGTTTACGTCTTCTCCGTGTTACGTCTAGTACGGATTCTATCTACTCACCTTCGTGAGTGAGCCAAGCGAACCTTCTGAAGACTTTACCCCTCACATATGGTGGTGTTCGTTGAAAAGTGTCCCGAGCTACGATAGCGATTCCGCTGAACATTGAGGAGGCTACCCACCTTATACGCCCCAGAGCTAACCCAAACACTGACGCTGAATTATGAAGCACGCCAAACCCGATATTGATCCCATGGCTTAGGAACATACATGGCACGAGCACACAATGACAATATTCTAAAAAAAGATTCCCTAAAGATGTTGGGCCCTTCGTCTGTTGGGAAGCACCGTCACTCAGACACATGTTGGGCGATATTGCCTGCCACTCTCAGTGTAGCACCCGTCAACGTACCTTGTTCGCTGTGGTGGCACGCGCCAATAAGTTCCAATTCACATCTTTGAAGATCAGAAGGAAAACTGTCCTCGTTGGACGGCTATCATCCCGTCTAGAACCCACAAACACCAACCAAAACAGTATATGCGTTATGTGTTATGCATCGCTCCCGAGTACTGTGAGCGTGTAGCAGTTCCAATTGCGCCATGCTGCCCCTGTATCTGGCTGTGTCGTATGTGTTCACGTATGCTACGTACGGTAGGGGAAATTCCTGAATTTTCTGAGGCTCGTCACTTGAGGAGCCCTATACCCCACCCAAAACCTGACTTGGAGACAAACTTAAAGTGCAACCCCTCACACCCAATGCACGATACCTATACCATTGTAAACCACAAACGGGGTCCACCTGTATTTCGTGCTTCCTGAGTTGGGGAGCCCCGTCGGTCAGAAAATGTTTGGCCAAGAGCCAAAACGAGGTACAGTACACCTACCCCTATCACCCCCCAACCAAGCAGTGTCCGATGTTTTTATCGGTTTTTTACTGCAGTCATTATTTCTTCTGGAGTCCACAATGCGTTAGTTTCGAGGTTGCTGAGTAAGAACAGGTCGAAAGTCTGCTTGGCAGGCGATATCCATTGCTTACGTATATTGGTGTTTGAACGAGTACCTGGCAGGAATCATTGCGGCATGCTGCAGTATATATGCTGAACTAACGCACTGTACGATGGTACTCGCATTCGTAGCAGGCCTGCCAAACCGTCGTATGTGATCTCGGGGGTCTGCCTCCGACTGTGTTTCGTGTGCCGGTTGATTGATTAGTTGACATGTGATTGCCCGTTCTTTCACTGGTTAACCTACTCGTATGATAGCCGGCTACCTCATTGGATAGCCTACACCGGCCGGTTGATTGATTCGTTTCGCACTTGCCTTTTGATTTACTAGTTAACGTACCAGGTATGTAATTGCCACCTAGTTGACTGGCTAACCCAAAATCACTGCCGATTGTTTCTTTCTGCTGGTTTTTGTCTTCTGACTGCAGGTGGCTTTTGGTCGGGGAAATCAGAAATCTACATGACGGGGCGGACCTGGTTCGGCTATAACTCAGCTGGATTGTCCGGAGGTATGAACGACCGCGCGCGCGGTGATGTCAATAACGTGCCCATACCCTTTGAACACTATTTCATACAGCGATGTCCATAAAATTGTTTTCGCAGTAGCAGTACCCGTAATAGTGGCATAGCTTCGACAAAAATATAGATAGTCCACTACACTAACTCTACATTAGATTTTTTCCCAAGCAATTTCCCCGAGGGCTATCATTGTGATGAACTTGGTCAATAGCGAGACACCAACGTGCTGCTTGGACGTTCGGACTGTCGCAGAAGTCCGACCCGACCATAAACAAAAGGCGTACTGTAACACGACGATACTGTTAACAACCCAAGACCGAGAGTACACAAACACCAAAAACCACACTCCAACCCACACATCGAGACCTAGGCGCGGGGGGTGGGGAGATTGGACACAAATGCCCAGCAGAACACAATCGCACATATGTAAGTGGTTTACAATTTACGAACCTATGGTACAACCTAAAACACGAAACGGTATTCACGCTTACCGTTATGAAATACACCAATCGGTATCCACATTCAAGGAAGGCGCAGCCCCTATACCGAGATTGGTGCAAACTGCGGTCGGTCAATCAAGAGGCAGCTAGCTGCTGGGTTATGCTTTGTTAATTATATAACTATTCGTCAAGGTCCTGAGACAATTGAAACCCTCCCGCTTCCGCGGCAGTCGTGCACATACCAGTTATAGCCTACCTAGGTTTCAGCACCGGCCCGCCGATAAAAATCGGGGTACTAATTGTAGACTAGATTTCACATTTGAGAAACCGTGCGCGCTGCACAAACCTCAGTATAACAGCTGTCAAATTTCATATTTCCCCGTGATATTTGCCAAAGTTTCTTATGGGGTTCTTTCTATGGGAGGGTCGGTAGTGGATAGGATTGTGTTTCAGGTTGTGTGCTCGGTTTTTTGTCAAGGTCAGGGTTTGGGTGAAATGTCGATTTGACCAAGTTAGCACCGTTGACACGTGCTACGATAGGGGTACCACCTATTGCTTTTCAGCCTTCTCGCGCCCCGAGCTCTATACAGCGCCCATCAACCGACGTTGAGAAAAATGTAAGTCGAACCCGATTTGCGCTTGGCGGGGTAGGTTGGGGTTAGGCAAAGCCAACATCAGACCTAAGGGTATTGCGTAGCTCCTCAGGCGACGAGTTCCGTCAGTGAAAAATGTGTGGGTACATGACGACAACCCCTACACTAGCGCGCCTCCGTCACAAAAATCAGGCGAACTCGTACGGTAGTATGTGTTTATGTGTTTTCAATGTAAATTTTTCCGTGCCAAAAGGCCTCTCCGTACTGTAAGAACTATTTGTGTCGTCACATGCTTCTCTTATTTAGAGGAGTGATATTTAGACAGACAGCCCAAATTTGCACGTTGAAAAGCTTCCATTGTTTCGTAGGTTGCACCCTATTCCTAGCTCTAACGCATTTAATACTTTCATTCCTGATCCGGATGCCAACTCGGATCCAATATGAAGGCTTCATTGCCGGGAAATAATTGGAAACAATGGTGGAATGAAACGAGCGGAACAAACACGTATAGGCTTACACCATACCTGGTTTTAGTATGTGATTTGTAGATACACGGACATCTATGAAATAATATGTTTCCATCATGGGGTCGGTGCTTGGTTAGCTATGGACGCCCACAGTTAATGGTGCGCATTCTCCGCAGGTGCGTTCCAGTCCCACAATACTTTGCTCTTCATCGACGGCTACGCCGTTTTTACGGACAATTCAGCAGCCGAAGACGGAGGTGAGAAATAAATAGTTATTGAATGGTCTGCCCCGTGATGGGAAACATGTAGCAATTTTGTGAGCGGTATGTTCTGTGATTAAGGTAAAAACAATTACACAGGTTTACTCCTTTGCTCGATTACGGGGGGCGTAATACGGGAGCGAGGAACGAGGAACCTTGCTAGGTGAATGCTACGGTGTTTGTGATGTTTTGTTTGAGGTGCTCCACACTCGTGGACCTCTATTCCGATTTTGCAGGAAAATTAAATTGCAACCCGATCAGCAACCCCATGGCCTAGGTATATTTAGAACGAATAATACGGTGAGTTTAAATGGTATTCCGACAATGTTTGTTGGACGCTCTGTTGGGGAGCCCCATCAGTCTGAACTGTTTGGGCAACAGGTGCCACCCTTATTGTAGCGCATGTCGCTACGAAGCTTTCATCAGGAGATAACAATTGTGGTATATAATGGAGAGGGATTGTGAGACGACCATAGAAGGCCACGGCAACGTCTTCTGCTCCATATCATTAGGGTCAAGACTACGTTAGGGTTTAATCGAGTAGGATAAAGAAAGCGACACGGATTGCGTCGTGCGTAGTATTCTCCTATTTGGAGGAACGCAGAATGTCTGGTTGCGAGAGCACAACTCGTTTGCTCCGCTAGGGCTGCAGAGGCAAATAAGTACCTAAGCTTAATGACGACAACAGCATCGGCCACACGGAGCACCCCGATTTGTCGGGGTAAGCGGTTTCATCCGAACGTCAGAGCAAGGAGCTGTACCGCGTGTGTGCAGCACGATTATACTGGCACTGCTGCTCACCCTTCGTAGAGGGTTTGCTAATACCCTACGCCTCGTTGATGTGGTGGCTATGCCTGGACCCTCAACGAGTCAACCTCCTCTGGTAGATACGGGCATGGGCTTGCAGAGTCGTGCGCCTGCAGTTAGCAGATAGTTCGAGTGACGTTCAACGTCACGTCAGGTAGGCATACGTAAAGACTGCGGCGATTTGGCGATCATGCGAGCCGGCGTTTCTTGATAGGCAAAAACGGACTGGGACAGCGTTCGTGGCCAGTACGTAAGACTCATGTTCATCCGAGTAGCACGTAGGTCAAATGCATTTTTGAGATATGGTCTGTGAAGTGATCGTGCTGAGCTTTGAGAGTAACAATTCATCGGTAGGCCCAACGCTGAATTACTGGATATGCTCCTGCAATACACACCAACGCGTCCGTTATCCATTGACTACATCTTTTCATAGTAGTATACCTGGTATAATATGGCATTTCTCGTCGACAGGTAGTGAAGACTGTCTTGTGATCGCGCATTATGTTGATCCGGTTATGCGCAAAACTATCAACAACGCCAACACCAACAACGGGAACGCCAACAACACCAGCAACAAACAACCAACAGCATAAAGAGTAACGATGACTACATAACCAGCATCGAATATTGCCACCATATGTTGACACGAACTATTGTCACAAACCATTGTCACGACTTCATCTCTACAGTATAGCCCTATGGCCGCCATTAATGGTCAAAAATGTTTTCACCAACAATTGACGTCTACCCCCAGGTGCCATAAACTGTTACACATACGTATACGTCGAGATCACCGGGATCGCTATCTTCTCTTACAACTCCGCCGTGTGGAGTGGAGGTGAGAGACACGACGATTCGGCGTACTTTATTAGTTACATATGTAAATCCTCCTTTCTACTTTCCAGCTCAACTCGTAAGATATTTTACACTCAGCCACCTTCTGTACAAGCCGTGATCACAGATATCAGATGTATACGGTGTATATGTTTCAATTGCCACATCACATATCCTGTATATTTTTGTAACTCATATTGGAGGGCGCATAGCAGGCACTCTCTGCCTTACCACGATGTGGTGTATGGCTTAATTCTTCTTGCGAGAAGGATCCAGCGTCTTATTTCGTCGTCGACTCGCCTCGATGCAAAACTCTAGTTCAGTGCTTTGTGGGGTGGTTTCATCCCTACAACAGTCCACCCACGATTGGAGACAACCTACATGGAATTAGACAAAACATTTGGTTGAGTATAGACTGCGTGGAACTTGAAAAAACACATACGTTACAGTAGATACAGGGATAGCCTCTTGCGGAAGGGTTGGGGGGTCATAGGTGGTGAGAGGAGGTTGTGAACATGAGATTTATGTCTGTATATTTCCTACCGTAGAGAAGTTTTAGAGCAGGCACTCGGGTAAGTGGCCCTCAGCGCTTGACATAGATGGCCAAGCAAGTGCCGCCTCTACCGAGGCCTTCGTCGGGAGTTATCTCACTCCGGAACAGAGATTTCTCGTTCATCCCAAACTATACATTACTAGTTTGGTACGAATTAGGCGAACACAGACCGTTACTACAATACTAAAATTTAGACATGGGTGCTTGTTTTGTGTAAGTGACGACGGGATGTTCCAACAAGAAAGTTTGGGGATAAGTGGTTGTTGTTGGATACAGTATGTACTTCCGATTGTGCATGCTGACACATTCCTGTGCCGACTTGCAGGTGCCATCCGTCTCTTCTCGTCGGAAGCCAACATCACGGGGACTACGTCATTTGTAAACAACACCGGCTACGACGGAGGTGTGAGAATCAGCCAACGTAGTATGTGTAGTTTGCAAGCTACTGT
Organism: Laminaria ephemera; assembly: GCA_036873875.1. Classification (NCBI taxonomy): domain Eukaryota; class Phaeophyceae; order Laminariales; family Laminariaceae; genus Laminaria; species Laminaria ephemera. The sequence continues at coordinate 651 of JAYJMJ010261301.1, read as the reverse complement.
GTGGCATAGGCTGACGAACAATATCGTGGCCTAAAGAGTAACGAGTATGTGTGTACATCACAGACAAGCTTCTGGAGACATTGGGCAGTTGCTCGTTTGAGGAATCACGTTAGTGAAACGGCGCTTGGCCACAACGAACTTGACGTAATGCTTCACAAAAACATATTCCCAGGGTATATTACGAAATCAACAACAAGTGTCAGTAGAGTCTAGACGGCGAGGTGTGCTGCTCCAGCGATGAGAAAAACTCAGTGAGGAAGGAGAAGCTCGTAAAAACATCATTCTAGAGCTACGAGTAAACCAACGAGCTATGTGCAAATATACAGCCCTCATTGAGTGAATGGTCTTCTTGAGAAACCATTGCAGCGCGACCAGCTACCATCAAGCATCGCTCCCATCCGCGACGAGTCGTCAATTCTATTATGACCTTTGAAGTCCACAGGTATCTAGTTGACGTGCAGTCACTACCCATGGGGGCACTGGGTACCCTATTCTAGATACAAATAAATGCAAAATGCGGTGAGACACGAGTTTGTTACTTCTCGCCGGTGTGCTGTACCAGGTATTCAACTTAATCCTATCGGGACGTTGATCGCACTGCAAGGCGACTAGCTTACTACCATAAGTATCGGGGGGGGGGGGGGGGGGGGG
>JAYJMJ010261293.1:0-14606 GCA_036873875.1 Laminaria ephemera | reverse complement strand
AGACACGCCTAAAAAAGGTGATAAAATAGTAATATTAGGAGGAGAAAACTACCGTATTGGTATGGGTGGTGCTGCAGTATCTTCTGCAGACACTGGAGAGTTTGCATCAGGGATTGAACTTAATGCTGTACAACGTTCAAACCCAGAAATGCAGAAACGTGCTGCCAATGCTGTACGTGGAATGGTAGAAAGTGAAGAAAACTTTATTGTTTCTATACATGATCATGGTGCAGGTGGACACTTAAACTGTTTATCGGAATTGGTAGAAGAGACGGGTGGTGTGATTGATATCAACGCTTTGCCTGTTGGAGATCCTACGTTATCGGCAAAAGAAATTGCAGGAAACGAATCGCAAGAACGTATGGGACTTGTGATAGATGAGAAAGATGTAAAAACATTACAAGATATTTCTGAACGTGAGCGTGCTCCTATGTATGTAGTAGGAGAGACGACAGATGATGATCGTTTTGTATTTGAAAATAAGAAAACGGGAGACAAGAACATCGATCTATCTTTAGCAGATATGTTCGGTAATCCTCCTAAGACAATCATGAGAGACCAAACTTTGAATGAAAAATTCGAAGAAGTGGTTTATGATGCTTCTGATCTTAAAAAATATTTGAAGAATGTTCTTCAGTTAGAAGCTGTAGCCTGTAAAGATTGGTTGACAAACAAAGTCGATCGTTCTGTAACTGGTCGTGTTGCCAAACAACAAACGTGTGGAGAGCTTCAGTTGCCATTAAATAACGTAGGAGTTATGGCAATGGATTATAGAGGTAAGAATGGTATTGCAACTTCTATAGGTCATGCACCGATCCCATCTTTAGTAGATGAGGTCGCAGGATCTAAATTGGCAATAGCAGAGTCATTGACAAACATTGTTTGGGCACCATTAGAAGATGGAATTAAGAGTGTCGCTCTTAGTGCCAATTGGATGTGGCCTTGTAAAAACGAAGGTGAAGACGCAAGATTATATAATGCGGTAGAAGCAGTAAGTGAGTTTGCTTGTGAATTAGGAATCAATATTCCTACAGGTAAAGATTCACTTTCTATGGTTCAGAAATACCCAGAAGGTAAGAAAGTACTTTCACCAGGAACAGTTATTATTTCTGCCGGTGCATCGTGTGATGATATTCAAAATATAGTATCTCCAAATTTAGAACCTGTAGCATCTGATTTAATACACATAGATTTCTCTGGAGATCAATTTAAATTAGGTGGTTCTGTATTTGCACAGACGCTTAATAAATTAGGAACAGAAGTTCCTACGGTAGTTAATTCTGCTTATTTCAAGAATGCTTTCGAAGCTGTTCAAGAATGTATCCGTAAAGGATTAATATTAGCAGGACACGATGTTTCTGAAGGTGGTATGATTACCGCTTTATTAGAAATGACATTTGCAGATAACAAAACAGGGTTGTCATTAGATGTTTCTGAAATGACAGAAAAAGATGTCATTAAAATCTTATTCTCAGAAAATCCTTCTGTATTGATTCAGACTTCTAAGGTTGATGAAGTTCAGAAAGTATTGGAATCTTATGGTGTACAAGGGTTCTCAATAGGTAAGGTAAATCTAGATAGAACATTTGCAGTTAAACATGCGGAAGGAACTCTAGATTTAGATATTAACGAATTAAGAGATACTTGGTACAAAACGTCTTACTTGTTAGATAAACATCAGTCTACGGAGAAATTGGCGACTGATCGTTTCAACAACTTCAAAACACAAGCTATTCCTAATAAGCTTCCTGCCGGTTTCACTGGTAAGTTGGCGGCCTTTGGTGCAGATGCAGACAGAAAAACAAAATCTGGTGTAAAAGCAGCAATCATTAGAGAAAAAGGTGTCAATGGAGATAGAGAAATGGCTTATGTGATGCATTTGGCTGGTTTCGATGTCAAAGATATTCACATGACAGACTTAGTGTCTGGCAGAGAAGATTTAACAGATGTAAACTTCATTGTTTTCTGTGGTGGATTCTCTAACTCAGATGTATTAGGTTCTGCAAAAGGTTGGGCTGGAGCTTTCTTATATAATGAAAAAGCAAAAGCAGCATTAGACGGATTCTATGCTCGTAAAGATACCATGAGTCTTGGTGTTTGTAACGGTTGTCAGTTGATGGTAGAATTAGGATTAATTAATCCTGATCATTCTGAGAAATCTAAAATGGAACACAACGATTCTAATAAATTCGAATCTGGATTTGTAGGTGTTACTGTTCCTAAAAACGATTCTATTATGTTGAGTACTATTGCAGATGCCGAATTAGGTATTTGGATTGCTCACGGTGAAGGAAAGTTTAACTTACCTAAATCAGAATCTGAATATAATGTCGTATTGAAATATGCTCAAGCTGGTTACCCAGGGAATCCAAATGGATCTGATTATAACGTAGCAGGTATTACTTCTAACGATGGTCGTCACCTAGCGATGATGCCTCACTTAGAAAGAGCATTCTTTCCATGGCAATGTGGTTACTATCCAAACGAAGGACACGAAGTAACTCCTTGGTTCGAAGCATTTGTAAATGCTAAGAAGTGGGTAGAAGGGAATAAATAATTATAATTAACGAGGTTACTTCAAGTGACCTCGTTAATAGAGTATTTATTAAATTGAAGTTTAATAATTAATCATGAGAACCAAAGCAATATTTATTATAGGAATTGTTTTTATAATTAAGTTTTTAATTTCTTGTAATTCATTTTTTAACCATCCATGTGAGAAAGATACTTATGAAGGGTTTTATTCAAAGAATTTCTCATCTATAGAAAAAATGGACTGTGATGAACTTGATTTTCAAGATGATTTTGATGGGTATGAATGTAATCTTGAAAATGTTTTAGTTTTTAACCCTAAAGAAGAGGTAGGTCTAAGAATTAATATAGATTTTGATGTACTTCTTGAACCAAGACCAGAAGGGTTCAGTTTTAATTTTACTCAATTCAATAGTTTATATGCAGAAGAACTTTGTGATGATATCATTGTTTATAAAGATGCAATAACATCTATTAAATTTTATGCGATAGATTTAGTTTTGAATAGTACTAATGATATCACATCAAAAATTAGATATAAAGGATTTTACGATGAAACGACTGAGATCTTAGATTCTATAGATGATTATGAATCTATGCCTGATTATTTCGATGAAAAAATGAGGTTTAGCATTGTTGATTTTGATAATATTCCAGATTCAACATTTTTTAGAACAGAGACAGTTTTAGAGTCTGGTACTGTTCTAACAAGTGAAACGCAAACAGTTGTATTTCGAGATTCTACAAGTGTCAATTTTGAATTTTAAAAGTGATGAATATTAAGAGGGTAGAAGATAATTAACTAGGTTACTTAAAGTAACCTAGTTAATATGTGTTGAAAAAGAGGCTAAAAGCCTCTTTTTTTGTTTAAGTATAATTAAGGTTTAATCTTTTCAGAATAATACTGACCATTAGAAAAGTATCTTAAAATTAGGATGGATTCATTGTTAGGAAGTATTATTTGATTGGTATTTTTTGCATTTAATAGTTGTTTTCCATTGAAATCAATTAGTTGAACCTCATCTACCTTAGAATTGAATGAAAGGGTATTATTCTGTATGGAGTAAGTGATTTTATTGAAGTCTATTTTCTCATTTGTAGATAGTACCACTTCATTATAAATTGAAAACACTTCATTAGAATCTAAAGCCCCTTTGTACATAATTAATTCATCAATTGAAAATTCAAAGTTAGATCTAGGAGTTGTTATTTTTAGAGCTGTATTTGGAGTGAATATTTCCCATAATCCTATTGTTCCCTCACTCATTTTTTCACCATTTAAATAAGTTTTGCTTTCACGTTTGTTATATGTTGTAGTAAGTAATAATGGCTCATTTTGAATTAATTGTAACTCTACATTTCCAGTTGGTGTAAATAAACTCCAATTGTAATGTATATATGATATTGGTGCCCAAAAGAAAAACTCTTGGAACTCTACACTTGTAGGAGTTATCCAAAAAGATACAGTGAAACTTGAATCTTCGTCTAGGTTATAAGTGTTGTTATTTGGTATTTCAATAGCACTATTTTCATGTAAGAATATAGCTGACTCTGCCACTCCGAAACGATTAGTGTCAGACGAATAATCACCTGATAATTCTAAAGGGATGCGATTAATTATATCTAAAGTATCATCTATTCCATTTAATTCGAAATGAAATATTTTTTCATTGTCGATTTGAGCACTTGCTAAAAAAGCAATTGAACAGTGGAGTAATATTGTGAGTGTTAGTTTCATATTGTTTGTTAAGTTACTTCAATATTAAAGAAATGATTTTGAGGGATGAAGGGAAAACTAAGAAATAATATAAGAAGTCGCTAACTAAGCCACTCAAAGAGGCTAAAAGCCTCTTTTTTTGTTACCTTTAGTTTTTAACCAAATAATAAATCATGGGGACTAGAGCTGTCATTATAATAGTTAGTGTTTTTTTGCTGAAATTTATGATCTCATGTGGTTGTACAGAAGATTATCTTTATGAGATAACTTATTTAAATAGTACTTCTTCAATTGAAAAATTAAATTGTGAAGAAGTGACAGATGAAGATTTATACAAAGGATATACATGTGATGTTGGAAATGAAACGGTATTTAACCCTCTCGAAGAACAGTTTTTACGAATTGTAGTCGATGTTGAGACTTCTATAGTAGATGTTTCCGATGATCTGGTTTTTGGAAATTTAGGAATGAATAAAGTTTGTGCTACAACATGTAATGAAGAAAGAATTTATACTGATGAAGCTGCGGGGATTAAATTTTATGCTGTTGATTTAAAATCTAATGATATTATAGATGTTACAAGAGATGTTAGGCATATAGATGGTTATCGTAATGAACCTGAGAAAATAGATTCTATGAATAATTCCGATTTTCATGTCCGAAGTTTAAGTTTTAGTATGATAGATTTCGATGAGGTTCCAGATTCTACTTATTTTAGAACAGAGTTGACTTTAGAATCTGGTAAAATCATAATTAGTGAAACACCAAATGTTGTTTTTAGAGATTCAACAGATCTAGTTTTTTAGTCTTATCAGTTGAACGATTAATTATATAGAGTCATTGAGGTTTAGAATCGAAACAAACTTTTAAGTGCATAAATAGAAGAAGCCTTTAGCCTCTTTTTTTATAGGCATTAATCTGCTTTTTTATACCTAATATACCTATTACGTACCAAAAGATATTGGCGATGCCTAGTGCTATTACAGCAATAGTAAAAGACTCTTTTTGGAAGCCTTTAAAGATTAAATAAGTAACAAATGGGCATATTAATGTTATTGCTATAGATAGCAGTAAAAGGTCTTTATTAAAGGCAGTTTTGGAAGTAACCTCATTGTCGTCAGTCACCGTTTCGTGAGGGCTATCTTTTAATGCTTCTTGATAGGCAGGGGAGTCAGAGAATCCTTTTAAAGAGATAGATTCAAAACCAGTAGCAGAAGAGATTAAATCTTTGGTATCTAGAAATGTAATCCGTTCAGGATCATTGTTTTTAATAGCACTGATCTCAGTATTAAGTGTTTTGATAAATGAATCTAAACTTTCGAAAAAAGCACTTAATTGGATGATTTCTATTTCTAATTTGTCAGAAACCCCAAAATTATTCTTTATTGATTCAATAAAAGCATGGTATAGAGGTATGGTTTCTGGATAATTGGAGTCTAAGAATGTTTTTCCTACCGAAGAATTGTTTTCAAATGTGTGGTAATCTATAACGATATTTAGTGTTTCGTCTTTGAAATAATCGGCTGTTTCTTCCTCTGTGTGTAGCGCTTCATAGACTTCATAAGATTGCCAGTTATCCGTAGCTGTGAGAAGTGTATCATTATCTATAAGTGTTAACCAAAAGAAAGGTAAAGAGTTATTAGCTTCAAAAGCATAGAAATCCTCTTCATCTTTCTTGTTTAGATATAAATAACTTCGGTGTCCCATGCTTACTTAATCCTATGAAAAATTAATTGTCGATAGTTTTGTAGTAGTCTAGTATCGTTTCGGTTCAGTAACAAGATTCATAAATTCTACATGATTCCATACTGGTTTTACTACTATTTGGCCATCTGAGTTTAAGAATCCCCATCCATGATGGTAAAACCTTACATGACCATGCATGAATTTTCCGATAGCGTTTATTACTGGAGTTTTCATGTTGCCTTTTCTATCAATGATTGTCCAAGTATCTTTTGTTTTTACAATGGTATAATCGGTTATTATTGCTCCAATCTTTAAATGATTTTCAAATTCTTCATCAGATACATATCCAGATAAGTTTGTTAAACTCTTGGCATACTCTGTGTCAGCTAATTTGGACATATATTTGGTTCTTGCACGTTCTTTGTTATCGAGGAAATTTACTCCAGTAGTGTGTTTCATGTTTCGTTTCAAATCCTCAGAAAAAGGTCTAGCCTCTAAGAACTGAGGTTGTATTCTATATACTCCAGATTTGTCTATGTAGCCATATCTGTTGTCTTCCAATACTACTGCCCAGTCAGAAGTGAAAGGGTTAGCTATTTTAAACTTTGGAGGTATTACCAGATTCCCATCAAGATCTACATATCCCCATCGTCCTTTCACTCTCACAGCTGCTCTATCCACATAAAAAGGCATAAGTTCTTCATATTTACCTTTGCATATGAGTGTTCCATCAGACCTTAGGTAAGCTAGTTTACCTTCATGTTTTACGATATAAGGTGCTTGAATATCTAGACTAGAGACATAAGAAAAAAACCCATTACCAATGGGTGTGCCTGTTCTGTCTAGGACACTATGTTTTCCATCTTGATTGTAAGTAATGTAATTATCTGTTTTTGTTCCTCTTCTTACTTTCTTATAAATAGGTAAATCCAAAAACTTCATTGTCTTGGCATCAATTAAATGTACGCCCTCCATGTCTCTAACTATTGTAATCCCATTATCATCAAATTTATCAATAAAAATAAATTGACTTTTATAATGGATGGTGCCGTCTACATCTGCGATTGAATATTTACCTTTATTGTGAGTTACAGCGAAAAATTTGCCGAATTTAATTTCATCAGAGACATCGTGATAATTTATTCCACCACCAACTACCTCACCTTGTCTATTAACAAATCCCCATTTGCCATCTCTACGTACTTTTGCATATCCATTTTTAAAATTGTTACATGCTGTATATCCATCCTGTATGACGATTTTTCCTGTTGTATCAATGGCTACCCATTCAAAAGATTTGATTTTTACCCAAGCACGACCATTAACAAAATCTTTACAACTAATATATTGAGGCTGTATGATTACATCTAGCTGAGAATTAACATATCCCCATTTACCTTGTTTAGGAGCTATAGCGGCAAATCCGTCGTTAAAAGATCTTAAGTTTACTATTTTGCGTTCTAGACCATCAGTTCCTTTGGAAAGTATCTTCATTTTTCCGTCTACGGTAAGGTATCCATAGCCTTCTTTTAAATGTTCGATTTTTGCGACATTATTAAAAAATCGTTTTGTTATAGTCTGCTCTAGCACAGGCTCACAAATGATTTCATCTTTATTAGAGATAAAGCCACTTTTTCTGACATTTTCCATTCCTGCAACAAGACGTTGAGCATATGTTGGGATTAGAGAAATAAAAAATAATAGAAGTACTAAAGATGTTTTGGTTTTCATAAACGTATAAAATTAACTACTAGACGAAAATATAAAAATAATAATGAATTGGTTAATAAGATAATAGAATTCAATATAAATTTAGAAAAGAGGATATCATTTAGTTTTTGGCATTCACATTATTCTTAGAATAAGTTGTCAGTGTATGGGAATGGCTTTTTCATAGCTGATTCAAAATGTCGGATTTACTTTATTTAAATTCTTGATGTATAAACAAGGTTAGATGTGTATAGATAATAAATCTCTCTATGTTAGAAGTTTAATAAAACTAATTATATTGTTGCTTAATAACTGAATTGTGTAAATCTTACTTTTATGAATAAAATTTTAATTTTCTGTCTTTCGATTATCGGTGTTGTATTTGAGTCGAATAGTCAACTAGATGCAGAGAAAAAATGGAAGACAGTTTCTTGTGAAAAGTCTGAGTTATCTACCAACTATCAAAATATAATGAAATATGAGGTGTTGGATATAGATCATACAGCTTTCAAAAAACAATTGGGTAGTAACGAAACTACATTAGTTACTATTCCGATTTCTAGTACAGAAAGTGAAGTTTTTGAAGTGTCGAATAGCAATGTTATGCCTGCAGAACTAGCCGCTAAATTCCCTACGATTTATTCCTTTTCTGGAATGAGTATTACAGATCCTAAAAGACATTTGAAATTGGATATAAATGATTCTGGATTTCGTGCATTGATCTCTGATGGAACAGAACGAATTTTTATAGATCCAATCAAACAAGGGGATAGTAGAAGTATTATTTATTCCGACAAAGATTTTGTGCCTAGTGATGAAAAAGCTGTTATGGGCAAACAAGCAAAATGTACCCATCATAATGTCATACATAATGATTATTCAAATGGACCAATTTATTTAGATGAAGCTCCATCAACAGAACGAAAAGGGAAAACAGCTAATAAGAGTACAGATGGTTTTTTATACACTTATAGATTGGCACTAGCTTGTACAGGAGAATATGCAGAATATCATGGAGGAACAAAGGAAAGTGTGATGTCTGCCATGGTAACAACCATTAATCGTGTAAACGAAGTATATAACAGAGATTTGAGTGTGAAATTAGAGCTGATACCGGATAATGACTTACTTATATTTTTAGATCCAGATACAGATGATTTCACAAATACAGATGTGTTTTTAGACGAGCTTTATTTAAGAGTTAATGACATTATAGGTGAAGAGAATTATGACTTGAGTCATGGTTTTAGCACCGATGCAGGAGGGATAGCATATTTTGCCTCTGTGTGTTTTAAAGATTCATATTCGGGAGGAGTAACTGGTACAAGAAGTCCAGAAGGGGATGTTTTTGATATAGACTATGTTGCACATGAATTAGGCCATCAATTTGCAGGGGAACATGTCTTTAATGGAACCAAATCAAGTTGTAGTGGTAATTCATCTAATATGAATTTCGAACCAGGTAGTGGTTCTACCATCATGGGGTATGCAGGTATTTGTGGATCTGATGACTTACAGGATAATAGTGATCCATATTTTAATGGAGGTAACCTAGATGTTATGATAACATTTGTTCAAGAAGAAGCCACCTGTGCTACAAAAATTGCAACAGGAAATAATTTGCCAAGCATTGCAATCGTTTCTCCCACAAATCTTACCATACCAATTTCTACACCATTTGCGTTAGAAGGTTTATCTATAGATGCAGATGATGACGAAGTCACTTACTGCTGGGAACAAAACGATGGTGGGGGAACGTCTGGAGCTCCTAATCAGCAAGCTGGAAATGCGCCTATATTCAGATCTTATAGCCCTACTATAGATCCAGTAAGATGTTTTCCTAAAACTTCCGATTTGCTTAATGGCACTTCTACCTTAGGAGAAATGCTTCCAGAATATACCAGAGAACTTAATTTTAAGCTCACAGTTAGGGATAATAATGAGAACGGAGGAGGATTGATTGATGAAAACTATAAAATAGATGTCTCTGGAGAAAGTGGTCCTTTTGTTGTAACCTCTCAAGACGAATCTAATATATCTGTAGAGGTGGGAGATCTGTTGACAGTGACATGGGATGTGGCAAATACAGATGTAAGCCCTGTTAATTGTTCTCAGGTAGAAATTTACCTTTCCACCAATGGAGGCGATACTTTCGATATTTTATTAGCTACTACATCTAATGATGGTAGTCATGAAGTAGAAGTGCCAAATGAGATTTCGACAGAAGCACGTATAAAAGTAAAGGCATTGGATAACGTGTTTTTTAATGTTAACTCAACTAATTTTTCTATCGTTGCACCTACAGTTCCTACATTTTCATTATCAGCTTCTATAGATGAATCTAATATTTGTGGAGGTAATAGTTCTGAAATAACCATTACAACAACATCATTTCTTGGTTTCTCAGATGTCATTAACCTAACATATGAATTGCCAGAGGGAGTAATTCTTAATAATGCTCCAGTAAAAATGGATGAGGATGCTTCTGTGTCATTTGATGTTTCTCTAGACGAATCTTCTGTAAATGGAGCTCATACAATTGTTATTAATGCCAATTCTGGTGATATCTCAAAAAGTGTAATTGTAAATGTTATAACCGTTAGATCTGTTGAAAATGAATTTATTACTATTAATGAACCCATAGATCAATCTATAATTAATACACTGTCACCATATTTAGCATGGGGAAGCAATCCAATAATTAGTTCTTATAATGTAGTAATGAGTCAGTCATTAGATTTGTCCAATTCCGTATTAGATGTTACCGAAGTTCGAGAATCATACGCTGTACCATTTTCTTTAGAAACAGCGAATAATTATTATTGGCAAATAGAAGGGACAGATGTATGTGGTAATAAAATTTTATCTGATGTTTTGTCATTTGCAACTCCTAATATTATCTGTGAAACATTTGCAAGTGATGATATACCAGTAGATTTACCAGATTTTGCTTCTCCATTTGAGTCTTTTTTAGAAGTCGAATTGGATGAAACAATTGTTGATTTAAATGTGACCTTACAAGGGACGCATGAATATACAGATGATCTTTTATTTTATTTAGAGTCAGATTCAGAAGATGATAATTCTGTCTACTTATTTGGAGCTGTTTGTTCGGGAGGATTTGGAGAAGATTTCGACCTGACATTAGATGATGAAAGTTTATTGGGGAATCCTCCATGTGTTCCTGTGGATGGTAGAGCCTATACACCAGAAGAAAGTCTTTCTCATTTCAATGGACAATCAACAGAAGGTACATGGAGATTATTAATTATTGATGAGTTTGAAGCTTTAGATGAAGGAGTATTAGAAAGTTGGGAGATAGAATTTTGTTATGTAGATCTTTTGTCAAGTGTTTTTTCAGTTTCGCCTCAAGATAGACTTAATGTTTTTCCTAATCCTACTACAGGAGTGGTCAATTTAGAATCTGAGATTGATTGGGTTTTGATTAATAGTTATGGAAATGAATTAGATACTGGGTATGGCGACAAGCTAGATCTAACGAGTTATGCTTCTGGTGTGTATTTACTAAAAACACCATCTGGAAATGTAAGGATAATTAAGAATAAATAGGAGTGAACATATATTAGTAGTTAGCAATTATAAAAAATAAAATGAAACCAAGAATAATGTTTATAGAACCTGGAGGTGGATTAGGAGCTTATGATGCACTGATTGGATTAGTAACTTTTTCAAAAACAGGGGAAACGATTAAATACAGAGATCAGGAGTTTCAATCCTTAAAAGGGATGGGGTATAAATGTAATTATTTTGATCTTGAAACTGGAGAAGAGTACTGGATATCTGGTCCGAAAAAAAATGGGGAAGATGCACTTTATCCTTTAGACATTGAAATAGATGAGGAAATTAGAGAAGAGTATTGGACAGAAATAAGAAATAGATCTGATTTAATTGAAATGACTAGTTATAACTCTAAGGGGAAATACACAAAACGAACTCCAAATCCTGAATTATCTGTCGGAGGAACAACCAGAAATGGAACTAATCGTGGAGGAGACAAGATAAGAAGTATATAAGATGTGCTAAGAACATATATAAAACATAACTAATAGGTGTTAATTTGAAAGGGTTGTGTTTTAGAGAGCATGTTTCATATACTGTACATCACAAGATGAGAACAGTTTATTAAAGGTATTTTCTATTTCTTAGATAATTCATTAGCAATTCGAGCTTATCAAAGCATGTTTTAGTCATGTTGTTCATTTTAGCAGATTGCCTTTTAGATTTTTCCTTGGCTTGTTTGGTGTCTTTGTTCGGGATATAAAAATTATCACCATCGAATAACCTATAAGAACCATATTCGAGGAAGTTTTCTAGTTCTATTGTAAAACCATATAGCAAATAGTTGAGTTGATCGTCGGAAGTTTTGTTTTTTATAAGGCGCACATTTTCTTTAAACTCCAATACTTGATTGATGACATCTTTTTTATACCCATGCCAAGCATCTTGACGGTAAATGTCTTCATGGAAATCGTCTAAGTTTAGTATGCCTAATAGGTCATGAATGATTTTTCTATCATGTTTATCTGGTTTTTTAGATGCCTCATTTAGTTCATGAAGAGTAATTTTTAATTCGTGAATTAAGATGCCTATTAGAATGATTAAAGAAGCGATGATTGAATATTCCCAGTTGGAGAATACCACAGGAAACTGAATATAGCTGGTGAGATAAGTGATAAGAATAGGTATAAAAAACATACTCATATACCATTTGTTTAGAATTTTTCGCATTCGTCTTTTTTGTTTAATACAACATAGAAATACCAGAGGCTCGATTTTAATCAAGCGTTGTTAAATGCTTTTAGAAGCATTCATAATTATACATTCGCATGGTTGCGAATTTAAATAACGAGAGGACGAGCCAGACGTGTTTTGAGTTATCTTAGAAGGGGCTTTGCGAATCTAAGAATAGAATTAACCATACCTGATGGTACAGTTTTTGATTGATTTTTAACGGTCAAAATAATGGTGTTTGACACGTAATTGTTTTACATTTTAGATAAATAAAATCACTTTTCCAAAACCATTTTTTCAAATCATGGCTATCTCTGTTGAAAGAGGTATTTGGCGATGAATTTGTTTTATCTTGTTTATGCTAATTGGCTTTTTTACTAATATAGTTAGTCATTGAACTTTAATAAAATGTTAGATACTGAGTTCTGTTCAATGTCATAATATGAGTGATAAAAATAAGCTGTAGACTTCTTTACCTAAAACTATTTGATTAGTTCTTGTAAAAAGTTGCCTAATAAATCTTCTAAATTTTCATGATCTTGTAGTTGATCATATTGTACATCATTAGAATAAAGGAGTTCCTTTTGTTGGTCAGATAATTTAATGCTGAACACATGAGTTTTATAAGCGTCGTCTAGAAACTCGCCTGGATTAACAATCGACAATGTATTAGAAACGATTTCAGCAGATGCTATGGCTTTGATCTCATAGAGTACATGAATAACCTCAGGGGCAAATATTCCAAAAGAAGTTTCGTAAAACTCAGCAAAACCACCATTTGTGACCGCTTGATTTAATTTTACTATCACATAGACCATCTTTTCTGGCATTGTAAGACCTTGTACCACTTGGTACCATTGTGACCAGTTTTCGATATCGAAGTTATTGTCTTCTATATGTTGTTCTGCAGAACTAAACAATCTTCCTATTAATGCTCTATTTGAAATTTCCTCCATTTTTTGTGTTGTTTTTTTATTACGGAACTTATATATATGGTGTTATTAATAATTATGAATGGTCTTTTCGTTTTGCAGTACGACCTCTAGTTTCATTACCCTCGTGTAAGATAATTTCGTCATGTAGAAACTTTGCCGCTTCGGCAGAATCTTTTACTTTAGAAGCACTACGAGCTAATATTTTTGATTCGAAATCTGTTAAAACACATTCTCTTATACCTTCCTCTCTCCAATTGGATAAAGGATGACACCCTTTAGAAATTCCTCTTGCTAGCTCTAGAGCATCTAGTAATGCTTGATTTGCACCTTGTCCTTTAAATGGACTCATAGGGTGGGCAGCGTCACCTATAAGAGTGATTTTTTTGCCTTTCTCTAGTAATTCTGGTTTCAGTAACTCTCTGTCGTATACAGGGTAACCAGAGACTTGAGCTTCTTTAGTAGCTTCTAAAATCTGCGGAATAGGGTGGTGCCATTGCGTTCTAAGGATAGCTTCTTTTTTAAGAGCCAAAGGACCTTGACTACTTAAATTCTTAGCATCTTTTTCCGTCATAGGAAAGCTCAGTTGCCACATAATAGCATCAGATGAGTAAGGCATAATGTAAATGCGTGCATCTCCATTTGCAGTTTGAAAAACGGTCTCAGAATCTAATAATGGACTCTCGACATGTTCTAAATATTTCAAAGGGCAAATACCTAATATGACAATACACCCTAAGTAACGCAGCGGAGTAATCTCTTCGCCTATCAGTAACTTACGCATAGAACTACGAATACCGTCTGCACCTACCACAAGATCTGCTTTTGAGTTGTGCAACTTTCCATCCACAAGAAAACTTAAGCTGACACCGTTAAGATCATTTTCTTGAAAATCTACTAACTGATGGTTCCATTCTACCTGATCATGACCACCGAGCTGTTCTAGTAAAGCCAAACGTAGAGCTTGCCGAGCAATGTGTATGTTTCTGCGCTTAGAAGACGATTTAGGGTCTGGAGAAGTCCGTCTTCTCATTCCCCATTCGCCAATCACTTTTCCTTCCGTTGTATGTACTACATGTAAAGTAGAAATAATACCTTCTTCTAGGGAGAATATCCCCAAACCTTCTATTGCTTTACTGGCTTGTTGTAAGGTAAGACCATAACCTTGAGAACGAGAATCGAAGCTACTGTCACGTTCATAAAGTGTAAAAGGTATTCCACGATGTAAGCAAGCTACCGCCAAAGATACACCACCAATGCCACCACCTATGATCGCT
>JAYJMJ010261287.1:0-14609 GCA_036873875.1 Laminaria ephemera | reverse complement strand
ATTTGATTTAAAAGTTACACCGGACGTACTCATACCCCGTCCAGAAACTGAGCTTTTAGTAGAACTAGCTTTAGATAAAATAAAAGATATAAAAAACCCAAAAATACTAGATTTAGGAACAGGTTCAGGTGCTATCGCATTGGCTTTAGCTTCCGAACGAAAGGATGCTACTATTTTTGCTACAGATAATTCACAAGAAGCGCTGCTCGTTGCAAAGAAAAATGCTATCGAGCTAGGACTAGATCAACAAGTATCATTCATTAAATCGAATTGGCTTGACCAAATAAAAGAAACAGACTTTGATTTAATTGTATCAAATCCGCCCTATATTGATCCGGAAGATCATCACTTACAGGGAACAATACGCCATGAACCTTTACAGGCTTTGATAGCTGACGACCATGGAATGAAAGACATTGAAAATATAATACAAAAAAGCCATTCGTTTTTAAAAACGAATGGCTGGCTAGCTTTAGAGCATGGCTATGATCAAGCAGAGAAAACAGAAGCTTTTCTCACAGAAAATATGTACCACAAAAGTAGAAGTTATTTAGATAACAACAAAAACTGGAGAGTAACTTTAGGAACAAAGAATAAACTCATACCTTAAAAACTATTTCCAACAACTTTTTATAAAGTCAGAATTGGCTGAAGGAGTATCAGTCGCAGTATTAATTCCTTTGACCCCTGTATTGGTCATTGTAAATATTTTACATGTATCGCTAGCCTGACCTCCTTGAGGTGTAGCTATCAATGTGTAAGTAGTACAAGCAGAAGCAGCCAAACCAGTACAGGCCGTATCATCTGCTTTAGTTGCAGACATAGTAATATTATATTCTTCTTGCTCTGATTTAACCGTAGCGCCTAAACCCAAGTTTCCTGCTCCAGTAGTTAAGGCATTAGCATAACTTAAGTTTTGCACAAAATAGCTTTCTTGTAATTGAGCAATACGTAAGAGCTCTACCTTTGCATCTGCTCTTTTTCCTTTCCTAACGTATTCAGTATAAGAAGGAACAGCAATTGCTGAGATAATACCGAGGATTGCGACTACAATCATCACTTCAATAAGAGTAAAACCTGTTTGTTTTTTGTTTTTCATTTCATTCATCTCAATTTATTAATTTATTAATTTATTATTATCTATCCAGTAAACACGTGGCAATATATTCGGATCCTGCGCATTTGGATCAGCCAGAACCTCACCAGTATCTGGGTCGACCACATCCTCTTGGAAAGGATATCTAGTGGGTATTTCATAAGGACCCGCCTTGCCGACTCTCACTTCTGCATGGCGAGTACAATCTCCTTTTACACAAGGACCATCATTTGCCATATTAGTAAAAGAATTAAAGTATATATGAGGAGTTCCAAGTATTTCTCCTGTAGCCGCTTCTAATGATGTATGTTCCTCACCACTAATCAAGTCAGCTATATACAGTCTTGCACTACTGCTATTGGTAGGATTACAAGCATCAGGCACAACTGTGACTGTACCAAAGGTCGTATATAAAACCTTACCTTGATATATCAGCGCAGGAGCAAGTACTTTCTCGCCAGTTGTATTCACTAAATCTTTGTGCCAACCTCTAAAATCATCTGAACCTATATCACTTTCAACAACAGAACTAGATGGTTTTAGACCTCCGGTATCTGCAACCATAGTGATTGTAGATTCGGTAGGGGCTATTAAAAGCTCTTTATCGTAAAGAACGAAAAATCTGTTATCCACTGTAGATTCTAATGGTGTTGTACGGTCACCACTACCGATAGCGATTGCCGCAACCAACCTACCTTTTTGTCTAAATATTGCCACATCAGGTTCTTCAAAAAACCTTCTATTCGCACTTCCGGTACCACCAAGAGAGGCTAATTTGTACATTTTAGCTTTAGAAATTTGTCCTTTATCTGATGCATTACTAGAGTATTCCCCAGCATTAAGATCTACCCGCCAGATATTACCACCTGTGTCACCGAAATATAGACGATCAATAGATCCATTCCTATCAACATCAATAGCTCGTATTTTAGATGGAACTCCGTGATCAATTGAACTTGCTGCTAAACTAGTATCAGCTTCTGCAGTTTTAGTACTCCAAATAATGTCACCACCATTTACCCCTATAGCGATATCACTTAACAAACTAACTATATAAACCCCGTTACCATTATTGTTTCCATCATTATAGCCTCCACCAACGACTATTACTGGTGCTGCTTTTGTCTGTCCTGGGTCCCATTTCAACATTTTTAGAACTGGTTCCGACCAAGAATTACCAGTTCCAAAGACTTTTGGCCCCCATACTAGTGTTGGCTCAGTAGGGTTGGTTACATTTAAGGCATAATAACTATTGCCACCTCTTCGAAGACCAAAAAATAAATAGGCATTTTCACCCGCATCTAAAATGTTATTTCCTACTTTATCTATTGTGCTATCACTCTCATCAATCCAAAGAGTCAATTGACCATCTAAACCATAAATATGGCCAGTCGCACTAACTACCTTATGATATTGACTATAAATATTCGACAACAACTCTCTAGGCATAAATGCATAGTTCTCATTACCGTTTAAATCGTTAATTGAGTGTAGGTACCCCTCATTTGAGGCAATAAAAATACTTGCTGTTCCATCAGCGCGGTTTAACTTTTTAGGTGTACTATGAATAATATCACCCATGTGATATCTAACTTCATTCGTATCAGGATCGATTCCTTTGATAAATTTTACTAATTTTTCTTTTTCCGTTGTATCTACAGACACTAAGTCTGAGTCAAACGCATCATTGGGTAAACTAGTATTTAATGAAATAATGCTTGAGCCATCATCTGTAAGAATTTTTCTTGTGGTTGGTACAAGCTTGTTCGCTGCGCCGCCACTTCTAACAGCGTCAACCGAAGCCTGTGTGGACCAAAGATCTCTTGCAGTTGCTAATAAAGCACCACTCGAATCCGTTGCCGTATCTCCGTTTATATCTTTTATTACTCCATTTTCAATTTCATATTTTTTTAAATTACCAGGCCACACTACGCCTTTGCGATCAAAAATAGGAACATATATTGAATTATCATGAGATAACAAATTTGATGTATCTACAGAATATGTTGGTGCAGAAAAGGTACGAGCTCTTGTTGCGACTATTCCCTCAATAGCTAATTTAAAGGCTTTAGCTAAATTTGCTGGTGTTGATGCATTAATAAATTCACCACCGCCAGCTTCAGCTATAGATTTTAAATATAATTCTGCTTCGGGATTATCTTGTAATGACATACCTACAGTAAAAGTATTTACGTGTTGGGTTCCGTCTTGCTCAAGACTATTATCAGTATTCGCTAAAAAGTTGACAAGTTCGACACCACATCTTCCTGGGTCAGTACCAGTATCACAATTTGAATGATAAGTAGAACCCATCATATCACTTGCTAAATCAGCACTTATATTTTTTGTTGGTTCGCCATCTGATAAAAGTATAATTCCATTGGCTGGACACTCTTTTTTGATTGGAGAATTAAAAATTGCATCACCTGTAAGTACAGTTGTATTTGTCGTTACCTCCTCACATACTTCATGTTGACAAGACTCAGTATCTGTACTGCACTGATAAGAGTCTGCGGCACAAGTAGTTGCTCTCACTTTCTCTTTACAAAGTTGGTACTCTCCTTCGTAACAACCAAAGATACCCTCAATAACAGTACAGCTCGTAGTAACTTTTGTCTGGCAATTAAAGACAATCCTTTCTTCTGCTGCTGCAGTATTTATGCACTCCTCAGCATCTCCGAAGAAGCAATATATATCTTTTTCTACTTGCACATCGTGTTCGCATGCATTGCCTGTACCGCAACTTGTTACACCATCAGCACATGTCTCACGAACGGTTGTAGGTTCGGTACAAACATCTCCACAAGTCGGCGTAGAACACGTTTGGACACTTGTAGTAATTTCGCAGACTTTTGTGGCAACATCACAGCTGTCACCCGAACAAGGTGAATTATCACACTGCACTCCTGTTACTTGCGTTGTTGAATCCTCTAGGATGCCAGTATAGGTAGAAGGATGTGCTGCTCTATATTTTGTAGGATCATGTTTCCCCCATTTAGTATCTAATCCTCGAAAATATAACGCTGCTTCGTACAAGGCATCAACTATTGGAGTTCCAGCTTTAGGCTCCCAAGTATCAGCTATTGTTTGCAGATATTCCCTTGTTGTTTGTACGGGGTCTGTTATTTCTACATCTGGCAGCGAACTAGTTGCCGATGAATGAGTAAACTCGACATTTTGATCAAGTGTTTCTTGTGCCGATGCATCTATTGAGGCAACAGGATAAGAAATACCATTCGCAAGCTCATCACCTACAGAGTCACCAGCAAAACTAGAAAGCCCAAAGTTTATATTTGTTACTTCAGGATCACTTAATAAAGCGCTTAAAGCACTCTTTAATACAGCAATTCTTGTATTTTGACCTGAGCTATCAGCATCATAGTCCATACTTCCTGACACATCCATTATCAATAGAATATTCGCATCATAAGCTGTCTGTTCGGAACTAATTAAGTCTATATCATCAGCAATCACTGAACTCATGCAAATGAAGCACAAAATAGTTATGACTTTTTTTAATTCTTTTAACATAATTTGACCTATTTTTTTGTGACAATTATTTTTATAAATTATATTGTCTGCAACTTAATTGAATTACCAAGGTACTTCTAACGCTCTTCCTTCAGTATGTATGTCACTAGCTGCTGTTCCTTGTAATTTACTATCAGCCGATACTCTAAAAACTTGATATCTAGACTCACTTGAATTTGGCACACCATTTATCACTGTATTCTCAAGCATACGTTCATACTTTATTGAGCCTACTGTATTTAGCTTCCCACCACCTGTCACAGTTTCTACCGGTAAGTTTTCAATAGTATTCGTTTGTAAGCGATCTGTGGCAGGTATAGTCAAATCATACAAATCAGAATTAGATAATGATCTATTTAAGCCAGATTCTGCTCCTTGAAAAACAATACTTTCATATATGCTATTCCCTGCAATTTGAGTATCGTTCATTGACATTTTAACTGCACCTACACCAATAACCGTAATTAACAACAGCATAATAAGCGACATTAAAAGCGCTATTCCTGACTGTTTTCTTTTTATTGAATATAGAATGATCATTTTTTATAATTTTTTAATTGATTGAATTTCTTAACGTTATGGTGGTACTAAAAACTTCCCTTTGATATCGATCTGCAGGATCTACTGTATGAACCGTATCTAATAAAGAAAAAACCTCAGCTTCAGCGGTTGGTTTTACTTCAATTGATGAACGAACTAGTATGGCCAGTTGAATACTCATTACTGAATGCCATAAACCATTAGGACCAGGAGCACCTTCAACGGTAGAAGCATTTAAAAAGCTATCTACAATATTGTCATTGTTATTATCAACGCCATATAGTATTTGTATATTTTCAACACCTTCAGCTATTGGTTCGGCGCTTGTGCTACGTGATCCCGCACATATTAGATTACGATCATCATCTACATAAAAAGCATTATAAATTCTGGCAGACCGTGGATCCGGAGCTGTACCTACTTGGCAAGTATCTGGTAAGTCACGTCCTATACAATCTGTGAATATATTACTATCGCCGAAATAAACTATGCCTAGTGAATCTGCTTCATTGCTTCCTCCATCTCCGGTTATTGTTGATGGAAAAATAGTTTTATCTACTACACTCGATACGCTGCAAGTAGTATTTTCGATATCTGCGTTTTCAATAATAAATTTGTTTTCTAATAACCCACCAGCAACAGATGTATAGCCCGTATGCTGTAATGTTTTTGACATTATATCTAAAGCAATTCGTCCATTATCTTCTAGTGCAGAGTTTTGATCCCTGTCAATGCTAGTTTTTTTGCTAGAGAGATAAGTAGTTGTAACGCCTACCAATAGAAACAATCCTATAAACATAGATACCAATAACTCTACAATTGATAGTCCCGATTGACTCTTTTTACTTTTCATCAAAAAGGTCAGAGTAGTATTTGAGCAATTCATTTAAAGATCCTTGTATTAACAACCAGTGAATCTTTAGATGGTAACGAAGAATTTTGACCTTCTTTTCCAAATCTTTGTTCTTGCCACTGCATGCTTATTTGAATTTGCCCAGTGCTGCAATTACCGCTTGGACAAGTAACATCTAACTGCCCATCAACAAATTGTGTCTGATCACCGGCAGCGTTACTTTTTATTCCACCTACCCTTGGAGCAGTTCCCGTTTTATAACCACATATAAGATTATCTAAGTCGATTTTAGCAATATCTGCTGAGTTACAATTCGCGTCGACTGAATTACAATCCTGAACTTCACCACAAACAAAATCAGTACTGCTATCAACATAGCTTCCATTTGATACACCTACTTTATTAGCATGCATCCTTTCTGTAAGACTATGAACAATAGTCATAGCCTGTACTTTCATAGAAGATTGATGAGTACCCTTTAACCCTACAACTTGGAGACTAGCTACACCAAGAATGCCAATCGATAGTACTAAGGCAGCAATCATGACCTCAATCAAGCTAAAGCCTGTTTGATTAGTAGTTATACCAATGGAATTATCTAAACTCCTAATATAGAAATTATTTTTCACTTAGCTTCTCTTATTATTTTAATTTGTATTTGTCACTAAATCTTACAGACCTTATTAAGTAAATAAATGTATGATGATGAAGGATCTCGATTTATTATTTATTGTGATGAGAAAATTAGTTTTGCTATGTTTTTAGTAAAAATTTGAATCTACAAAATCAAAAATGTTATTTATTTTTATTATTCTTTAAGCGAAGTAAATACCTATATACCTAAGCTTGTTTAAGGTCTATTTTACATCCTCTATAGTATAATTAACATTAATAGTCGATCTAGAAGACTAAAGGTAGATTCTATTCGACTAAAGGTATGGTAAATGACACCCCCCACCTTTTATACACAATTACATTCCTCTCACTTTATACTTTATTTGCTATTTTTATACATTAGTCAGTTTAACTACAATTGAAATCCAGTAGATCTTATAGAAGATAAGTTTTTAACTGAGACATAAAAAAGCCGTCAATTATAAAAATTGACGGCTAGAAAAGGTAAATACTATTCGTTAATCTATTTATCTATCCAGTAAACTCTATTTACAGGATTAATAACAGGCGAGCCTCCAATACCATCGACAACAACCGCTGGATTATCTGGACCACAGTGACCAGCACAGACTTTAACAGGTGCTCTATCACAATTCCCTTCAGTGCAATTAGTTGCATTGATTGGAGGGAATATCAATTGAGGTGTCCCTAAAATCTCTCCCTCAGATGCCTTAGTATTCAAGTACTCATCACCAGTTTTTAAATCTAGAATATAGAATCTAGCTTCATTAGATATTTGACAACCTGAAGTATCATCCAATGGATCAACTGCTGAAACACCAAAAGTAGTAAACAATATTTTATTTTGATAAGTAACTGCTGTTGATAATACTTTCTCACCTATTGAACTCGTCAAATCAGTGTACCAACCTTTAAAAGAGCTTAGAGAAGTATTGAAAGTCTCAGTTGATTTATTTAAATCATCGATATCGATTGTTGCAGTAGTTGGTGTTGATGCAGATGGTGGCGCATAAACATCTTTATCATATAAAACAAAGAATTTGTCTTCAACATCATCACTTAAAGGATTAGTCCTGTCTCCACTACCAATTGCTATCGAAATTACTGGTACTCCATTATTCTTAAACACTGCGACTGACGGTTCTTCAAAGAACTTTCGTTTCACTGTGCCAGTGCCGCCTAGTTCAGCAACATGATGTAACTCAGCTTTTGTGAGATCGTAAGCATCAGGTGTTGTAGTATCATTTTTACCTGCATCTAAGTCTACACGCCAAATATTGCCACCCGTATCACCAAAATATAATCGATCTATTGATCCATTATTATTAACATCAAGCACTCTAACTTTTGAAGGGATTGAATAGTCTGAACCTGTATCTTTTGACCACTCAACAGAGCCATCTAAAGCATCAACAATATAAACAGCATCAGCTTGATCAAGTACCTCGTCTTCATTGGTATCATCAATATAACCCCCACCCAGAATTAAGACAGGTTTTGCAGGGTTATCTTTATTTGGCTTTAACATTTTAACAATAGGTTGTGACCATGAGTTTCCATTACCGAACTCAGCACTCCATCTTAATGAAGGATTAGATGGGTCTGTCACATTAAGCGCATAGTATCCTTTACCGCCTCTTCTTAGACCAAAGAATAAATAGGCTTCTTCACCATCGCTGACATCCAATATACCATTACCATGAGTAGAACTAGTATTTGCACTTTCATCTATCCATAGTGTTATTGGAGAATCTACTCCATAAGTTTTCTTTTCTTGAACGGTATTCTCGTATTGAGGTTTAATGTTTTTTATCAGTTCTTTAGGCATGAAGGTAAACAACTCTGTTCCATCAGAATCATCTATTGCATGTAAAAAACCTTCATTTGTTCCAACAAAGATTACTTTTTCATTTCCTGCGGTTTTATTAATTTCCAACTGAATTGGTTTACTATGTATGATATCACCCATGTGATTGCGAGCCGTACCATCGCTATTTTTACCACTAATATAATCGAGCAATAAAGTCTTTTCTGCCGCAGTAGTACCTGTACCAAAATCGTCATTAGCAGCGTTAGATAGAGCTTTTAAAACTCCCCCGATATTAGTTTTCATAGTACCTGTAAGTCGAGTAGCAGGATTTATTTTATTGGCAGCACCGCCGCTAGTTATTGAGTCTGTTGAATCAATCGCTGGATCCGACCACAGATCTTTGGCAGTACTTAAAATCCCACTAGCATCAGTTGCCGCATTTCCAGCCAAATCTTTAAGCTCTCCATCCACTAAACTGAATTTTTTAAGGTTTCCTGGCCATACTGCACCTTTTTTATCGAACATAGGCACATAAACAGAGTTACCGTGAGATAATAAGGTTGATGTATCAACCGAATATGAAGGTGCAGCGAAAGACCTTGCTTTACCTGCAATTTCATTTATTAGCTTTTCAAAAGTTTCAGTTAACTTGGCTGGATCATCAGCTATAAGAAATGATCCGCCACTGCTATCTGTTACTTCATTTAGATATTTTGCTGTATCTGAATTCTCATCTAAGGAAAGACCAACAATATGAGTGGTTATTGTTTGGATACCTTCAATACTGTTCGTAGAAATAGTTCCATCAACCTGATCTTCTGTAGCTAAGAATTTAGCCAGCTGAGGCCCACAACGGCCATATTCTGCAATTCCACCTCTTTCCGAAGGTAAAACTTCACATCCGTCAGAGTAGCTCTCATCATCTATCATATTCACTATCGAATTAGCGCTTGTATTTTCAGTTGGCTCTCCATCAGTCAATAAAATAATACCATTCGCAGAACAACTATTAACAATAGGTGACTTATAAACGGCCGTACCTACAATTTCTGTTTCGATAATATCATCAGGACATTTTGTACATTCTTCTGTAGGGAAATCACATCTATATTTGTATGTAGGTGCTTGGTCACAAGTCGTT
The DNA here is from genome assembly GCA_036873875.1 of Laminaria ephemera. Classification (NCBI taxonomy): domain Eukaryota; class Phaeophyceae; order Laminariales; family Laminariaceae; genus Laminaria; species Laminaria ephemera. Next base: position 5,002 of record JAYJMJ010261287.1, on the reverse strand, counting down.
TTGGTATAGTTTTCTTCACAAAATACATTTGTTGTGGCCGCACAAGTTGTTTGCCCTTCAACATTAGTAGTACAATCCGAACCCGCTGAAACTGAACAAGACTCCCAATCAGGATGAGCATCTTCACAGTCAGCAAGAGTACTGTTATAACAAGCTCTATCTGTATTTATAATCTCAGAAGTACAGTTTGTTCCAAGGCCACATACTTCATTTTCTCCATAAACAGTACAATCGTTATCTTCAATTGTTGAACAATTAGAGCCACCAGTTGAATCACTTCGTGTTTGTCGTATAGTAGAAGCTAAGCATTGCTCTGTTACTCCGCACGACCCCTTACTACAAGATTGTCGGGTGTCACATGATTGCGGAACAGAGGTCTCTACTAATGCAAAAGGAGTACCAGCATAACTTGAAGGGTGAGCCGATCGAATATCGCTTGGCGGATATTTCCCCCAGCTTACTGCTTCGCCTCTAAAATATCGAGCCGCTTCAAAAAGAGCATCAACCATAGGAGTACTTCCACCCACTTCCCATATTCCAGAAGCTGATGAAGATAAAGTATTTAAGTAATCGCTTGTAGTATCAGAACTAGCGGGAGTAGGCATATAACTATTACCTGGAGATGTCCCAGGATGCGTGAAATCCGTATTAGAATTTAATGTCGCTTGCGCGTTTGCTGTTAAATTTGTTACAGGATAACTTATACCATGAGCTACTGAAGCACCTAAGTTACTTTGAGCCCCTCCCGAAAAAACAGACAAACCAAAATTCATTTTATCAAATTCAGGGTTAGAAATAACAGCTTGATAAGCCTCTCTTAGTATTTCAACTCTTGCTGGATCGGTACTTGAAGGAGTACTTTCTGCTTCCTTACCCCATCCCATACTTCCAGAAAGGTCCATGACAAATAGAATATTAGCATCACTTGGCGACCCTATAATCTCGGTATCGTCAGCAAGTGCTAGTGTACAAGTAGATAATATTACTATTGCTACTATATGCCTAATTATGAATTTCATGGTTACTACCTATGTCTTATTTTGTTAGTTATTTGACTTGATTTTCTAATTTATTTATTGAGCTTTCTGTATTGCTATACCTTGAATATGAGTATCACTAGCTGCTGTTCCAACTAGTTCGCTTGTTCCATTTATATGAAGCACTTGATATTCAAATTCACTATCATTACCTACTGAATCATTTGGAGTTTTTCCTTGGCCACTTAGGAACTTGATAGTGGCAGATGATTCCAAAGCGACTCCACCATTTACGGTTTCAACTGGAAAATAACTACCAGGCACTGTAAAAACATCATCACGACTTTCTACCGACTTTAGAATAGGATAAAAATCACTCGTTGCACTACTTAAGGCCGACTCAGCACCTTGAAATACCATCGATCGGTACATTGAATTACCCGCTAATTGTGTATCTAACCCAGACATTCGTGCCGCACTGACTCCTAAAACAGTAATCACAAGCAACATAATTAAAGCCATTACAAGTGCTATTCCTTTTTGATTAGAGTTTCGCATGATTCTTTCCTATTAAACTTTATAAAGTATTTCTTAAATTGACCGTAGTAGTAAATACGGCACGCAAGTATCTATCATTTGGTGAGGTATAAACACTATCCAATAAAGAGTAAACTTTTGACTCTGCAACATCTTTTACCTCTAAGGATGAACGAACTAATACTGCGATTTGTACGCTTACAATATTATCAATAAAAGATGCCATCTGAGTTTCATTAACATAACGTTCTACTCCTGGGTCATTATCTAAATTCACCCCATATAAAACCTGCATATTTTCAATACCGTCAGCAATGGGAACTGCATCAGCAGTTCTAGAGCCTGCGCACTGCAAAGTGGTGCCATCTATATAAAACGCACTATAAATACTCGCTTTATCCGAATCTTGATTTGTTTGACTGATACGACATTCATCTTGCAAGTCTTCACCTGAACAATCTGTAAAAACGAAATCATCACCTAAATACACGACTCCTACACTATCACTATCAGTTGACAAAGCTCCGTTTTTTGTGGAGTTTTCTGAGAATTTAGCAGCACCCAAAACACTATCACCTGCCGTGCCACAAGAAGCTGAATTAACATCTGCAGTTATGAAAGGGCTTGGGGCGATAAGTCCTGTAGGAAATGCTTTATAACCAGCGTGAACAATAGTTTGGGTCATTGCATCAAGAGCAAACCTACCATTGTCCTGTAAGATCGAATATTCGCTTCTTTGAACACTCGTTTTCTTACTGCTTAAATATGATGAACCTATGCCTGCTAACAAAAACAAACCAATGAACATAGCTATCATTAATTCAAGTAAGGACAACCCTTTTTGAGAATTTTTCAATGCACTCTTCATGGTAAGATCCTCGTATTTACAATTAATGAATCTTTAACATCTGCAGCTCCGCTATTTTCTTCTCCAAACTTTCGTTCCAACCATTGAACTTGGATTTGAACATCACCCGTATCACAACCATTTGGACAGCTGATACTTAAATCTCCTCCAACAAAGATAGCATTGTCATCAGCATTAGTTACCGTTACTCCATTTGTATAGTTCGACGATGTTCCAGCTTTAAAGCCACACACTGTGTTATGTAAGTCTAGTTGCGCAATATTAACGGATGAACAACTTGAGGTAGAGCAATTGGGAGCGTTAGAACTACAATCTACTTTTGCATCATCTTTATCAACTAACAAATAATCACCCGAAATAACACTATCTTTATTTGATCGCATTCGTTCAGTCAAATTACTTACAAGATCTGCTGCTTGTTGTTTCATAAAAGATTGATGAGTTCCTTTCATTCCAACTATCTGCAATCCTGCAACACCTAGAATACCGATTGATAAAATCAAAGCAGCAATCATGACCTCAATCAAACTAAAGCCTGATTGCTTATAAGCACTTCTATTTACGATATGAATATTTTGGAAAGTAAGTTTTTTCACTTTTAATTCTCAATATTATTTTTATAATTATGTTGTAGAGGCATATAATCGAAACAGTTACCATATATTAAGACACAGTCTGAATGTATGAAACTAATTGTATGACATCAAATTAAACAACAATTCTATTATTTGTAACTATTATAACTGTTTATTTATTAAGCTAAGTTGAACAAAGCTGATTATGCTCATTCTACATTTTTCGTAGCAAAGATTTATTGTTTTATGTATTTTGAATGATATACGGCATACCTTATTGGACAAAAGGTCAAAATAAGACACCCCCCTACTTTTTGACAGTATTTAAAACCAACATATTAATGCTTTGATTTAAATAACGATCAACCTTCCTAAGGACTTTAATTCATTTCTATTATTCTTATAATTTGGATCACATTCTTCAACTAAACCCCAAAAACGAGATGAATGATTCATCTCTATGGTGTGACATAGTTCATGGATCATTACATATTTTACTACCTCTTCAGGCATAAACAGCAGCTTGCAATTTAGATTAATATTTTTTTTATGTGAGCAACTGCCCCAACGGGTCTTTTGCGATCGAATACTTAAACGCTGATAATGAAAACCATATAATTCGGCTAATTCTTGAAGCATTTGGTTGAAAGTTTGCTTCGCTCTTTTTTTACACCACTGATTCAGCAAAGTAATAACTGTTGGGAGTTCATTTAGCCCTTCACTGCATCCTTGAACCTCAAGGATAAGATTGTCTTTTTCTATCAAATTTATAGAATCTTTTTGAAGACTTTTTTCCGTGTATAAAACGGTCCAAACTTCATTTAATAACTTTAAATCTAAAGTATCAGGGAATTGTTCTTCTTTTATGGATACCTTTAATAAGTTCTTTTCAATCCACTCTCTTTTTGAGTGAACAAAATCATGCGCATAATCAGACTTAGTAAAAGTAGGAAGAGTGACACTTAAATTTCCATTTTGTGTCAGCTTGATGCGTATATATTTTGCACGTTTAGACAGAACAATCTGATAAGGGTGATATGTTCCATTTGAAAGCAATAAGCTAAACGCTTTAGCCATCTTTGATCTCAGACATAACTGATTCTTTAGGCCAAGAATTTATAACTGCGTGTACCAAGGTAGCTAGAGGAATTGCAAAAAACACACCTAAAACTCCCCATAATCCACCAAAAAGTAGAACAGCCACAATAATTGCTGATGGATGTAAGTTGACCATTTCAGAAAACAAGAGAGGCACTAGCAAATTACCATCTAAAAACTGTATTACCATATAAGCCAAAACGACGTAGAGCATTTCATAAGAATAACCCCACTGGAAATAAGCCACTATAGCTACAGGCAACGTAACAATAGCCGCACCAATAACAGCACCTTCTGCCCGGCCAAGACCACCAATGACCATCATCGCAAACAGCAAAAGCAATTGATCGACACGCTACTGGACAAGCAAACACAACTCCAGGAATCGGCAGCAACTGAACGAGAAATGCAGAGTCAACGTTGGCGGGAGAAAGAATCTGCATTGACTGCCAAGTTGCAGGAAAACGAAACTTTGCTTGGCCAGTTGCAAGAATCGAATTTTAACGGTGATGAATCGGTAGAGGTTACATCTAAGAGTTGGAAAGCCAAATCTTCAATCCGTTCTTCGAAATCAAGTTCGTCTGGAGCTGCCGCGAACAAAACGAAAAAGAAAGCAGAAGCGAAGCCAGAAACAAAACTAGGTTCCAAAACGAAAACGAAATCGAAATCTTCAAAAACGAAATCGAAAGTAGCAAAGAAGAATGCGACGAAAAAGACTCAAACCTCTTCCGTTGCGAAGAAGACAAACAACAAGAACAAGCCAATCAAACCAAATGAGCTAACTCGAATAGAGGGGATTGGACCGAAAATTAAAGAGTTGCTCAACGCCGATGGGATCAAAACGTTTAATGACTTGGGCGCAGCAACTGTAAAACGGCTCAACGAAATTCTTGCAACAGCAGGACCAAGGTACAATTTCCACAACCCTGCGACTTGGCCAAAGCAAG
>JAYJMJ010261271.1:0-14610 GCA_036873875.1 Laminaria ephemera | reverse complement strand
GGGGGGGTTGAACGTCATTTTGAACGTTTTGCCCTACGTTTAGTGGTTACGGTGTTTTTGGTGATTTTGGATTAGCATTCGAATCGATCTTTGCGCGGTTGTCAGCGCAAAATTCCCGCCAATTCCGGGGAAAGGTCATACAAGTTGCATCCAAGTCTCGTATGATATGCATGCTAGCCGCTCTACTGCTCCTCCACGCTGCTGTACTGCTACTGCTCGCTGCTGTATTGCCCCTTTTGCTTTGTTCCTTGCTCTATGCATTACAGCACGAGCAACAACAACAGCAGCCGCATAACAGGGTACCACCAGCTGCTGCACTGCTGCTGTACTGCTGTTGCACTGCTGCTGGGTCAGACCTTTTCAACTCTCGCGTGCGGGTCCCTCAGGTTTAGGCAGTCTGAGCAAGGCGGTATCCCGGTATAAGCCGGTCATGCACGAGTACACTGCAAGTAACAGCAGCAGCAGCAGCAGATCTCCTAACAGCAGCAGAACGGGATATTCCGGTATAAGGTGGTCACGCACGAGTACACAGCGAGCAACAACAGTAGTAGCAACAGATTCCCCAACAGCAGGAGCACGGGATAAACGTTTGGTACTACTGCCGTACTGCTGATATCTCCCTGCCGGTGTGCCCCGTTGTCCCTTTGTAGTGCCGGTGTGTGTTAGCCAGAAATAACGCGGATTCTGCAGTGCTGCCCTTATATGATGCCGTATTTTCCGGTGTGTACCGCCAGCCAGAACTAACCCGGAATCTGCAGCGTCGCCTCTATGTAGTGCCGGCGTTTTGGTGCAAATTCTATCATACTTCTGTGTGCTTCGTGCGCACCGTAGTGATCAGTAGTAATTTACGTCATCTAGCAGCAAGGAAGGAGTGGTTAGTAACATTGTCAAGAAGTGCGATCGTCGTGATCGTCCGCCCGATCCCTCGCATCGCTCGCTCGATCGGTCGATCGCGGGCGTGCCGATCGGCCGTGTGTGTGTGTGTGTGCCTTTGTGTAAGTACCTGGGATATGCGTGTGTGTTTGTGTGCTTGCGGTGCGTCCACACCAGTGCGTACTTCCTGCGGTATGTGCCGCTGCTACCTACTGCCTGATGTACGTGCGTGCCCGTACCTACTACTGGTATGTACGTCATAGAGCAGCAAGGAGCGGTTAGTCACAATCAGTGCTCGCTCGCTGCGCGCGCGTGTGTGTGCCTGTAGTGTTTTCGTCATACAGCAGCAAGGAAGGAGCGGTTAGTTACATTGTCGAGAAAAGCGATCGTCGCAATTGTCCGCCCACCCCCTCGTATCGCTCGCTCGATCGGTCGATCGCGCGCGCCGTTCGGTCGTGTGTGTGTATGTGTGTCTTTGTGTATATATCACGTGTGTTCTTGTGTGCGTTAGTGATTTTGTGTGTATGCGTGTGAGTGGTATGTGTCAAAGGATCACATATTCAGTTACAAGCAGTGCGGTCGTCGATCGTCCGCCTACCCGCTCGCTCGGTCGGTCGGTCAGTCGCTTGGTCGCCGCCGCTCGGTCGCTCAGTCGCTCGATCACGTCACTGGGTTGGTACTTGTTGGAGGCCTTAGGCCGCCATCGTTGCTCGTGCCATCGCCCGGTCGGTTTTGTTCTCGGCGAGGCAGCGGGCACTCAATTCCCAGCCGCCCAAGGCGACGCCGCCGAACAGGAGGTCGGAGTCCCGCAACTCCCGGAGGCCGATGTCGACCGCCTCGACGTCTCTCCTGCGGGCGTTCGCGAGCTCGTCCCAACCGCAGAGGTCGGCCACACGCAGAAGAGCCGCAGCGTCCGACCCCCCGGCGGCTCGGCCGATCAGGCCGACGTTTCGTTCGGTTTCGCCGTCGCTCGGACGGCCGACCCGTCGCTCGGTCGGTCCAGCCGGCTGGTCGCCGTCGCTCGGTCGACCGAGCCATCGCTCGGACGACCCATCTGGTCGCGGACGCGCCGTCGCGCCGTCGGTCGCACCGTTGCCTTCGCTCGACCGATCGACCGCTCGCTCAGACGATCGATGTTGTCGCGTTCGCGCGTCGGTCGCGCCGTCGCCGTCGCTCGACCGATCGACCGCCCGCTCGGACGATCAACGTCGTCGCTCGGTTGGTAGTTGGGCGGCCTTGGGCCGCCGTCGCTCGGTCCCTCGCTCACCCGCCCGTCGCTCTCGAAATATTTTTTAATATGGCATCCAGTTGTTGTGATTGCATACCTTAATTTCGTATGCATTTGATACGTGGCCTCCCATGGACCACAAGATAGATGTTTGAACCGTTTTTGGAGGAGATTAACCTGTTGATGCTAGCATTGCTGCTGGAGGAACTCGTTGCTGTCCCTTATCTATGTTGTCGTTGTTGTTGTCGTCGCCCGGAGTGTCTTCTTGGTATTTCCCCTCCTGCTGGTCCTCTCCGCTTCGAGCACCGATTTGAGAAAATATCACCGGGGTCCGCCCTAGGGGTCTTATCTGGACTTGCTCTGGGCACAGTTGTCCCTCGATGATATATGCAACTTCAGGGTGACGCATGTTTATGACAGAAGGTGCCGTCTTTCTCCAAACATCGAACTTGAGGCCGTTGAATTTCCCTCCAACCGCCTTCACCTGCTTATCGAAGACATCTGCTGATTTGGGTTCTCCCATGATCATGCCGTGGTTGAAGGTCTGTGTTTGGTTTGTTGAAGCAAATTCCCCGCGCTGATAGCGCCTTGATTACTTTCCTCTCGTTTGATGACGGGAGCAGTGTTTTATTGCTGGCTTCGGGATGTTTTAGCCCTTTACTTTCACTCGCTGCTCACTCCATTGCGATAGAGCAGTACGATGTTTACGCCACACATCTGGTAGTGCGACTGCGGCTCTCCTTCCTTGATGGCCCCAGATGCTTGATGAACTTGGCGTCCCGTAGATTAGTTGAGCTCCCGATTCGAGGCTGATGGCCTTTCGGAATATGTTGATGATGACGACTCGAACAGGGACACTAGATGTAACACCAAAGTGACTATTGTCCACTTGTGACTATGTTCCACACAACAGATGATGAAAGAGATTGGTAGATCGAAGATTCTGGCCTAAATGCACACCAGAGCTGTGGTGTTGATGGGTTGAAGAGAGAGTCTGGTAAGCTGGGAGAGTGGGCTCATGTGGTTTGCACAACCCTTGTTTGTAGCTCTGATAATCACCCAGAAAACTTGATCATAACTTACTTTAATTTAACAAGACCCTATAATACAATCATACTGCGATACCCTCTGCAATTAAGTTGCGTCTTAACCTGTTATTCCAACACGATCTAGTGTCCGCAAGTGTTGTTCTCGGACTATCCTTACGTATCCGGGAGAACCATTGCCACTGAATACCTTATCGCATATCAATACCGTTGTAGATTCATCGATGGTGGATTGTCACTGACACATACTGGTATCGTACCAGATATGTGCACCTAAAACGAGGATCCCCAAAGGAAGACCTACAAAATATCGTCGCAATCTCTACAGTTGCTTTACAACATGTTTCGTGCCGTCTCTATGCCAAGGGGCGGTTCCCTGGGTTAAGCGTACATGATTTCTCAACGTCAGTCAGTGTCTGGGTGAGACATAAAATATGCTTGTCATGTGAGGAGCATCATACTTCGTACTGGTACACATTTAGGTGCGCCCTACCGTGGCACCTGTCTTCATCATAGGCATCCTGTACTGTGCTGGTTGCTGGTAATGTTTCGAAACTCACAGAGGCAGACCATGATGCCGGCGTATACCATGTACGCCTTGTGCGTGGCCGTGTCGCACTCGATGCGGCTATCAGCCCTCAAGTGGCGTTCGTCGATCTCTGGATAATCGTCGCACGCGAACGTCTGGAAAACCTGTACCGGGTACGAACAGCGTTGCCACCGAAGCGTTACCGCCCACACATCCACATACAACACGTACGTTTCGCGGGGTTCCCCCAAAACCTAACCGTTCCTGCTTTACCGTTAGTAGCATGTATCCCATATATGTTGATGTATACATATACCAATCTGATATGTTCAAACAACGGGGAAGGGAAGGAGTAGCTGTTCATAATTGACTATTTACACGATATTAACAATCAATTATTCCGTTGGGCAATAATGCGCAGCAAAACATACTCAACCGCCAGCTATTCATTACCAGCTACCGAACGATAACAAATACCCAGGGAAACCTAACCAGGAGGCTTATTACTGTATACGCTTAATAGCTCTTTCAGCTTTTCGGGGACGGATAAGCGTTTCATTCAGCACTCACCACCGTGGAAACCTGGCTGTACACGAGGTAGAGGATGATGAGGGTCATCGTGGTGTGCCGGGCAAATAGCTCCCACAAATGGTCCTGATGGTGGAAATAACAAACAAGACGTGTCATCACAAGCACGGATGCCAGCAGGATATACCGAAACGCAGCGAAGATACGAGCAGGCGCGACTATTAATAGTGTTGCAAAACAAGCACCGATACGGGTGTAGCAGATATGAAATATATAATTGCTGTTGTGCAAACAAATTGGACCATTAGCCGATGACGATTCAAGCCGAAACACGCTACAGGATCTCCACAAACACTGACCGAACGCGAAACCCAATGCTTCACATCAATAGCGTGAGGATGGAACAATCGGGCGGTATGTGGAAAACATGTAGCGACCAACGAATGTTTGGCGAGCCGAAAAAGATACTCCGCCCTCCGCCCCAAGCACAATCCCTCCTGCTGCTGCTATTCACCTGCTCTGAATCCATCTTATCGCCTGGCCCAGCCTTCCAGACGCTTCGAATAGATCGGTCAACAGCGACGACTGGTCGGTTCACAAGACCTCGAGATGCCGGAGATTGTCTGGTCCCCGTCTGCGGCCCGCTCATATGAATTATCCAGCTGTTCTCAACGCCTGACGTCAGGCCCGACCGCTGAGCGGGGGATTTAACGGGCTCGTCTGTCACTCCACCCTCCCCCGACGCTTTCCCCTGAGCTAACGTATGGCCGGACTTTGTTTCGGGTCTATTAGTGCTTATTGGTGCTGGTGCCGACGTGCCATCAGCTGTGGTGGAGCTGGTGCGATGCCCCAGGGTCCCTCCATGCGTCGTCCTGCCGCTGAGGTCGTCGAGGGTTTCGACACGCGGTCTTGCAGGCCTCGACCCCAAGTAGAACGTGACTCCCAACAGGCTTAGAAGGATTAAGGGGCCGATGGTTACGATCCTATACGAGGCGCGAAGGCGGTTTTCACGTATGGATGGGTTTCCAGCAGTGTTGATAGCAAACAGGGTGTCGGTGGGCACCCCGACGCTCTTGTATTCAGCAGACAATAGATTATGGGTACTGCTGCTTTTGACGGCCAGGAGATATAGATACTTGGGGTATACGTACGGTAAAAAGTTCAAAATGCGGAGGCCTTTAGTTCAAACAAAGATCTCAACAGAAATTATTGGTACCACCACGGTTGATGGGCCATGGCGCAACACGACTGGCGGTGTAGCCCGCTTGGGAATAGAACACACAACAGAGCGGACAGTACGGTACATCACTGCTGTTGGAAACAAGTCAAGGATATACCGACAGCACAGTACTTGAATCCTTGCATCTCGTGCCCGCTGAGATCGTTCTGATTCTCGGTGAACCAATCAGTGAAAACCGCAAACCCAATACATACGTTAGACAACACACAGCAGCGAACCGGGATAGTACCATTTTTTCCCGAGGTACTCACAGCAGTTTCGCGTAAAACCCGACTCCAGCGGCAACGCACGTCGCGGAAAGGAGCCAACCCAGGTCCAGGGAAAATACCCCGATCAGTGACAGAAATTTCTCGTAAATCGGAGGGAACCCCACGTTTGTGACGTCGGCATACTGCACAAACGAAAAACACAAAAGCGCGCCATCGCCGTTTTCATTCCGAGAGAGGAAAAAAACGGGAATTGGGCGGGAAAGGAAGATACGATCAGAAATTGAATGAGAAGTCAAGTCGGGAAAACATCACTGGACCCCCCTCTCGCACTGCTACCAAACCGTACAAAACATTGGCAATGTGAAAGCGGCGCCAATGTAAATGCTTTCAGCAACTTTATTTAGATAACGCAATCGTTCTGGGGTAATAGTCTTCCCATCGGCATACTATTTCCCTCTCCTGCTTCACTGCGACGGGTTTCTCGTTAGCTATAACTCGAATATACTACATTCACCAACGACTTGATCCTAGATCCTTGGTTTGGAGGCGATTCACTCCCCAGAATAGGAGTACGCAAAATAAACTAATCACGAAACCGCACTCGATTTTCCGAGACCCAAGCTGGGGACGGGGCGGGGGTCGTGCTCAATGAAACCAAGTGTATCACGAAGAAACAAATTTTTAGTCATCTTCGTACCAAAATCCTAACCCACTAACCTTTTTTAACTCCGACATGGTGGCGAGTGTGATGTCATGTTTCTCTTACCCGTCTCCAAGCGATATCTCTTCAGTTAGAATGGACTAATTTCAAGGCGCAATTGCATTTCATGTTCGGTATGGGGACGACTCCGCCCCCCCCCAGATAGCTACTTTAGTTTCTCCGGCTGTATTTACTGGAAGTGGTCTTAGCTGCGACGCCAGTCAGAGTACCTGCGGTACGCTCCCTTACACAATGGACGCAACAAAATAGTCAAATCAGCGCGGCCCTGAAGCTTCTCGCGGGTGCTCGTATTGTTTGAATCCTACGCGATATGTCCGTCCGCCTATCTCTCTACTTACCGCAGCCGAAATTTGCCAGACCACTGGCCTCGTTTAACACAGCAGCAGCAGCAGCAGCAGCAGAAGCAGTAGCAGAAGTGGTAGTGTGGAACCGCCGACCCCATGAAGGTTTGTGCAGCGGTACAGAGCAGGGGAGCATGTCGGTCGGGAGAAAAGGAGACAACATGGAAGTAGGCACGTGAAAAGCGTAAAAATGATTAACATCCCCAGACGGAAGATATTATTGCATACCAACGGGTGAAATAGTCAACGACATGTTTTCTATCACGAGAAGATCTAATAAATATCAGATACCGGGGGGCGGGCGAGGGGGTTGCCATAATGATTAAAGCCAATCACAACCAACTCAGAACATTAAATTGTTGCACATTGCCGAGAGCAAACGGTGGTCGGCTCTCTTCCTCTCCGCAGAGCTGAAACCCCGTATACACAATATTAACCCCGACAGCTCAGAACCGACGAAGAGCGTTTGACTAACGCAAGTGCTTACTTCCACATGGTGCAGGTAATATTTCGCAAAAATATTGAGAAGGATTATAGGAGCTGTGTTGATTCAAAAAACGATGTGTGGGAGAGGGAAATGTGCGCAGTGCGTGGAAGCGGTGCCGTCGACGCAAACAAATGTGCAAAGGGGGTCAAACACCCCTTACCGCATCAAGGCATACCCGCCGACTGCATGATTAAATCCTCATTGTCAACCTCGCGCGAGCATCAGCGTAGATCGGTCTTGTTTTACACAGACGGTGGTTGATGCATCAAAACAGAATCAACGAAGCGTCAACCAACGAATTACGTCTATTCCACGTTGAACAAGTATATCCTTAAATCCATCAGACCTTAGCTCTTGTGTTTGAGGACACACTTTCTTGGAAATTGTTGGAACCCAGCGTTACGGCAAAAGGGAGATACCCCCAGTTTCAATACGTGGCAAGCGTAGGACCCTAAAAATCGGGCTTAACCACATTTTGTTGTCGCAACACAATTAGACTTAGCCATTCGCGCGAGCGGCTCTGAGTCTCTGTAAAAAGAAGCACTAAACGTGACCTCCATACCGTAGGCGTCGCACGGATCTATTCCTACATTGATATATTTACCAATTTTCAAATGAGCAGCAGAGCAAAGTCACTCGATTCACAAGAATGGCTTGCCTATGACAATTTTGAGCTTAGAGAGGGGCAGCCCAGTCAGGAAGGCCCCGATCCTCCCGGCCATTGTCTTTCCCTCTTGTTTATCCCCATTCTCATCCGGCCTCTCCAGATGCTCCTTGCGTTCGTTTGGTCCCTGGCCGTCCCTTGGCGGAGGCGGTGGTCCACCATAAGCTCGGCTGAAGACCGGCTGGGGCTCGGCCACGCTGCTAGCACCGGAAATGGCGAGGTCTTCACCGGTACTGCCGTCACTGGCCGGTCCTTGCCTGGTGTTGCCACCGTCATCACGTGCTGTTGATTTGCTTCTGACGCGACGCAACCGATCAAGTCTGGGGTCGAACGCACCGCTTGGCCCGGACGAACTCTGACTGAAGTCAGAAACACCGCCGCGTTCCGAGCGCGACAGGATCTCGGCACCACGGCGTTGCAGCTGGATGACCGACTGCTTGGTATTAGCCACTGTCGACGATACGGCACCCCTTCCGCCAACCTTTATCAGCGGTGGGGTTACGCCGGGAACAGAACCGGGTACCGTCATTTAGTTAGACCGATCCTAGTGGAAGCAAGATCTTGGAAGCCAACGTTTACATCGTGACGATACCAGCTCTAATATTCCTTTACCGCTGTGGGTGCCCGAGTTGATTAACAAAAACTGCTTTCTTGGCGGAATACTGGGGGTCAACATTCCGATGAGAAACCTGAGCGAAATATTTCATTCGAAGCGGCGAGATTCGGTGTGTGTGACGCACTGCTTTCACGAAATAAACGACAGAGTTGTGAGGTTTGAACGTGGCTAGCTCGGTAGGAGTCTCGAGTCAGCCTTTCTTCACAATGTTCACACGTCGGCCGGTGATATATATGGTGGGCGCCGACCAGGCTAGTGTTAAGCCATGTTCTAGCGGCTTGTGCGTAGAGCCACAGAGAGAAAAGTTTGGATCAATCTCCAACTTGCAAAAACTAGACGTTTGATCAGGTTTGAGGGAAGAGCGAATGCCAACCCGGGCAACCTCCGGCCCCCTAGAGCATGGATCAACATCAAATATTTGAACCTGATATATCAATTCACTGACCTTGTCCGGCAAGAAGCGTATTGGCCGCGGGTAGGTTCTATCTAGAGGTCACAGGCTAGCCGTGGTGTATTATCAAGGCTGGTCGAGGTGTGTCAAAACTAGACACATTGTACTGCCTGAAAAACAACAATTGACAACATACGAAGTACTGGAGTATGATATCGTCCTCCCTACAGCGCCGATACGGGAATGACTTTAGCACTATGTTCGAGTTCAAAGTTTGAAAAAATTGCTTGTACAATATCGTGCTTCCATTAGCATCAGTGATAGTACGTTTCTGGCTTTCATATCTGCCGTTACAGAAAACCACCTATGAGTATCGGGTACCATCATTTATATTGCGAGATTATATATTAGTGTACTGCCGTTACCAAGAAAATATATTGATCCATCACTGTCGGTACCACCTGGCGACTATTTTCTATGTTGTTTTTGGCGTGTTCTTGTGTGTGAAGTGAGTAGCCCATCGTCTACGGAGGGGAACGAAGGTTTAGCGCATATGTTCGGCTCACTGTCGCTTCGAGCGGCGGGCTATTTGGACGAGAAGCCGCCGACCGTTTCCTCGGTTGGCCTCGCCTGCCGAAGAAATATGTCGCGAGAACGTTGTTGTGGGTCGCAACGGTTTGGCGGAGGTTCTTCGAATATGCTTTCAAGGCCCGCGGAAGGTGCCAACAAACGTTTCTGGACCATCGAGCGGTTTGGGCAGGGGCAGAATCCCGGCCGCGGTTCGTTTCGGTACCCAAAGCGAATTGAGGGGATAAATTACCTCCGTGATAATGTCGACTTGCTGCCACAATTTCGGTGGAGACTCTACAACTGTGTTCTGTAGCCAAGTCGAACAACTGTTTGGCTCTGTCTGTATCTCATCGCCGGTGGGAGGGGGAGGGCTACGTAGTCTAGAAGTGGAAAAACGGAGACGACACTGATTAATCTGTGATTACAAGCCAGCGGAGGCAACGCCAGCTCAGCGTCGGTACAAAACGTGGAGTAAGCAAACTCGACCACCTCACAACAGCAATACCTCACCAGATACACCGCTAGCAGCGCAACTACGCCAAACGCAATAAGCACCGCCACAGAAAGCATGAAGAACATGCCGCCCTTGAAGCTATCCGAGCAAACATGGCACTGGTTCGCAGCACCCCTCCCATAGCCCGAGGAGCAAACCGAACACACTTTCATCACGACGGTCAAGCGAGATGCAAGAGGGGGAGGTTACTTCAAGCGGTTAGAACATGACTCAGGAAAAATGGACATGTACGCGACGACCCTTGGGATACACGATAATAGAAGCACTGAGGCTCGGATTGGCTTGGGGTAGGGATGACGTCAAGGTATGGTTTAGGGAAGCCTCTTTGTCGTGGAATGTGAGGTTGGCGAGGAGGGTGGTTTCAATTCGTAATTATCGACATAGACTCGGAGGTCTATCGAGAGTGTTTTCAATTGAATTGATTGGTGATGCAAAATGGTGAGGGGGGTCGTGGGGCAGATGAAGTGGACGGTTGAGTATGCTGGTTGCTGGAATATGTTTCTGTATGTACTACTACTTCCTGCAATGCTTACTCCTAGGTCAGAAGAGGAGTAAGTGTGCGGTACCCATCACATACTTTCCATAATTCGCGTTATTCATCGTCATAAGCATATTTGGCACATATGACGCGGTGCACGCTCCTGCTCGCCCCAGCAAAATACCAGTATGTATACGCAATATTATGTAATTCCTTCGCCTCGAGGAAACCTCTCGAGATCCCTCTGATGTTACTCAAACACACCGCCAAACAAATATCACTGGACCCCATGTTTCACATTGGTCATGCTCGCCGGGCGGCGCGAAGAAGGTTGCTCCTTCCTTCCACGGCCATCGACAATAATACTACAATCAGAGACATTGCGAACACCGTAAGACGCGTGCTGCGAAAGGGGTGGCACGTTTTGACGCGTGCTACGATAGAGGCAGCACTTTTGACAAAAAATATTTTCTGAACGACGGGGCTCCTTAATCCAAATTCGTCGGAATGTCATTCTTGTTTTACAAATATGAACATTTTTTATACCTAGGCCATGGGTTTGGTCATCGGGTTGAACTTTCAGTTTACTGAAACCATGTTTTTGGGTGAGATATAGAGCTCCTCAAATGAGGAGCCTCTGAAAAAAACTGGTGCCGCTCTACCGTATCATGCGACTTTTGTCCAAAGAATGTTTTGGATGTCGGACCACCTCTACTGACGAATGACTCAACGTCGTTGGAATACGAGTACCAATTGCGTTTGACAATATCTCTGGATATATGTACAGGTCATGGATTGTTTGTCGGCGTGCACAAGGGAAATGGTGTTTCAAACTCAGTTGTTGGGTGAGCTAAAGAGCCCCGTAAATGAGGAGCCATAGAGATTGTATGCGCACCATTGGCGTGGCATACTGACATCCCTCCAATCTGCTTCAATCGAAAACCTTATATATTCAGCAATCACAATGACTGGCTGGTGACGAACGGTGGATCGAGCAGCCAACCAACTGACTGGTGCTGCCGCGTTTTTCGTCTTGGGTTTACATGCCGCGCGATCGCCAGGCACCGAAAACCCATACCAGTACATCACAGAGAAGTGGATAGATGTGGAGGAGTTGCATGTTTGTTGTTCACGAAAACAAATGTTTTGTATGTTCTCGCCACACTAGTACAGGAGCACCACAACAATTTGTTCTTCACCAAGGGCCAAACAACATGAATCACTACAACCATATGTAACCGCGGGCTCACCAACTCCTTCGTAGCCCTCGTTGCAGTAGTCGTTAGCCGTTTCGATGATCGATCCTCCCCCGCAAGCGGCCTATTGCGAGACAGTTGGGTATGTGGACAGATTCAATCAACATCATGGTGTGGACACAATGAATAAATGAACGCCGCACGGAGGTTCGTAATCACAGAGGGTCGTGCGATAAAAATGATACCTGCGGAACGAATGTATGGTGATGCATGCAGTGACAAGCGACAACATTTTCTGGATTAATCCGGCACGAGCAACATAGAGGAAGAACCAGAAAAAGTGGCGTTGCACGCGTTCTATGGAGGGTTGAGCGTATTATATAACCTAGTAGGTTTCGAACATTGCTCTGCGGCTAACCGTCGTGTACCGTCCACTTCAATTCGCGGCGTCCGTTCTGCTACGCTAACGGCGTTAATAGGCTGATGCCTGTGGCCGTGTCCTTTCAACGTTAACTCGTGCATACGAAAGATATGGTTTCTGTCGCGCTGTCCCGTCCGGATGTTGTTTGTCAGGCCTGCTTGGCGTCGTAGCTGACCGTGGCGGGTACCGCGCAATACATTGGTACCCGAGAGAGACTACACCGCGGTTTCACATAATTACAATCTCCCTCGTAAGTCAACAATAAGAACTGAGTGTGAACTGAAGCACTTGTGCTACACGTTAATCAATCAACCACGCGTTGATTACAACTTCGATGTGCTTAAACAACGCTCGCTCGAGGACTGCTTCCTGTACTTGCGAGCATTTCGTACTCAAGTACAGTGTGGTATGTCCTGAAACTGAAAATTTGCGGTTATTCCCATTTTTGTCTATCTCACCAGGAATACCGCCGCGACTATTACTTGTTCGTATTGCGCATTGTGTCGCGCACTTCACCGCCTACTTGATTCAGGTTGGGGTGGCCATAGTCAGCTGGGAGAACGTTCAAGCACCGAGGAGATGTGTGGTTTTGGAAGTCTCATCCCCTGCTGCTACGCGAGCGATCGCGGTTACTACAGCATTTGCAGCCCCTGGTTTTGATTATTCTGGTTTCCATGTACAAGCCTTGTGGTCGAAACACCACAGCAGTGTGAGGCGCACCATTTGTACCAGAAACGCAGTCGATGGTTGCCTGCTACTACAAATACGACATTGAGCTTCTGGCGTGAATCACTTCCGTCATATCCACGAATGGCCGGCAGCCTTCTGAAATATAAATCAACGCCCGTTACGTCTGTGTGGCCTAGTTCGATGACGAACGGGACCTATCTATACATGCATAGCGTCTGCAACTTACGGCACCACGCGTGGAACAAAACATCATCCCATCGAGACTATACGTCATTGCAGAACGCGCGCACCACTTGTACCAGAGGCGCAGTCGATGTTTGCTGGCTACCAACAATGCGAGCCAGGGCTTGAAGCATAAGCCACCGCCGCCGAGTCCTCGTACAGTCAGCAATCTTCAGTAACGTTTCTCGGCGTTACAGCTGTAACGCCTAGTTTGATGGAGGACGAGACCTATTGATACCTGTATAGCACATGCAGCTTACGGCACCGCGCGTGAAACTTCTCAACCTCCCATCGAGACCATACCTCGTTGTAGCACGAGCGGGAAAGAGTCAGATGGGTTGCGGCCCGCCAGTATCCCACGTTGATGGGCAGATTTTCGAGAGTCGCCCCCGGCTTGGAGCAGTCCAAGCCCTAAATCAACAGCATCAACATCAGGGAACCAGCATCGGGCGAGGTGTTTCGTTTTGCAAATAATTTGAGAGGAAACACAGGATATGTTAGTCGGCGTCGCGTGGAGACGCCGTTGAAACAAGATTTAGTGATTAACAAAATCGATACACGAATCGTTCTCGGTCTTGCACACAGGGGAGGCGAATTATCCGACTTTTACACACCCCCTCGTCCTAATACGCCTTTCGTGTGTTCGGCCACACCCCCTCGTCCTAATACGCCTTTCGTGTGTTCGGCATGTCCAAGACACCGTGATGCTTTGAGAGTAACGTTCGTATGTGTATTTGTACTTCGTACATTCGTACATTGTGCATGGACACGGGTTCGACCTAGAACGACTAAACGTACACCTCATGCGCATTCGGATAGGTCTTCCGTCACTGAACGAAACTGTAGGTCGTTCGTTGTCTCAGACTGTAACCGTAGACTTATACTTGCAAGTGACGGGTTGGTCCTGTGGCACTAGTGCATACCTTGACAGCAAACGAGCAATTTTGTGTTCGGTACCCTTGACGTTAAGCACAAAGGAGCGTCATTCCTACACAACCCAACAGCCATTACTTATTCTGTAGGATTGCTTCAATCGACTAGGTCGCGAATGGGATCACCGCGATGAGAAGCTCGAATGCAACGGCAATCGCCCCTGGCCCGACAACGAGTTGAAACAACAGTATTTCATAAACGTGAATACAAAATACGTCGTGCAGACAAGGCATTTACGATACGGTGTCGCGACGGACAAGCCCGCTAATGGAGAACGTCGAGTGCATTTGGTTTTTGTCGAGCGAGTATGAATTACCATTGTGACCGAACAACCAAGCATTTTGATCGGACAACGAACGAATCATCAAAACGGAACACATAAAAATCGAAAAGCCACAAAGTAATAGCATGGCATACTTAGCGATTGTGGACAAGACGGTGCCGTGACAACCCAGTACGGCTATGGCAAGCTTCGAGTGCATGTGTCTACATCTAGTTGAACCTAGAGAAATGCCCCGAATAAAATGTACGAAGAGAAAATTAGAGTTTCTAATCTGCACCGCGCCAGTAACTACTGACGTGACTATTTACGAGATGATTCAAGCCGGTTCTACGACCGACCGTGTTTCTGCGACTGCCGACCGAGACTCGTCTATGCCAGGTTATGTTATCCAAACACTTCCAATTCAACCGACGCATACCTGTGGGAGAGA
>JAYJMJ010261263.1:0-14611 GCA_036873875.1 Laminaria ephemera | reverse complement strand
CGCCACGACATACGGACCCCAGTTCATTGCCCTGTAAAGCAATTCGTCCTTCAAACCAAAGCTCGCAAACTCGTTTCGATTCAAGTCATCCAGCAGGTCGTAGATTCTCTCACGAAGCTTCCTCGGACTGACCTGTGAAAACAAATCGCTTCGCTGACACACCTCATCGTTAATGTACTCCCACACCACAATCTGCTGATCGTTGTACGGAGTCGCAGGTCCATACGCTTCGAGCAACTCGGCCGCGTTATGAGCATAGTTCGATTGCAAATCGATAATCGCTTCATCACCCTTTCTTCCACCCAACTCGAAGTAATCAACAATCGCTTGATGAATTTCTTCCGAGTTAAACACTGCGACACTCTGAATCGAGTCACGATACTCTTGCAACTGATAGAGCAACTCATAGTCCATTTCGAGCGAATACGGAATCTCGCTATTGTTCTCTTCCAGAAACGCGAAGGTTTGGTCCACCCATTTCGAATCGGCTTTCCACATCGCTTTGGGCACGATGTGGATGTAGAAAGCCAACTTTCCTGCGATGCGGAAATCTTGCAAATTAGCTTCACAGGCATCCAGTGTTTTTTGCCAAACAGAAAACGTTGATTCACGGAGCAACTTGTCCCACAACTTTTCAGTCAAAAAGTAGAACCGTTGATTGCGGATGACCTTTGACACCGTTCGGAGAATTGTTGACACGTGTTTGGAATCGATATCCTGCTGCAAGTATTCATGCAACAAGTTAAACAGCCCATGCTCACCAGGGTGCTTACTCAAACCTGTCAGAATCAACTTGAAAAACATCAGTGGATCATCGCTGACCACATCCGAAAGCAAAGCCATCGCAAAATAGTCGTATGGCGTTTTGCCTTTCTTTTTTTCATACTCTCGAAAAATCACCGCCGGCGACTCATTTCTCAATCGCTCATGGATCGGCGCTCGTTGCGGATCGCGTGCCCTAGCGGATTTCTTCTCGGCTGGCGAAAGACTCTCTTCGCTAAATTCTTGCAGCGCCGCCCGATCACCATCTGCAAGATCCCATTTGAACGTTGGCGCGGCGGAAGACTCCGTTCCCAACGATGGCGTTCCGTATCGCAAACGGCCATCAAGCATTTCGAACGCCGCACGAATCTTCTGAAACTCCGCCGGCGCTCGCTCAGGCTTGTATTTACGGATCAACTGGTTGTACTTACGCTTGAGCGCTTTGCGATCAAAATCGGTTGGCAATTCGAAGAAGCCAACTGGATCGTGCGGAAGCCGATTCCAATCGGGCTCATTCGGTGACTCTGACTTATTCATTGTGATGCGCTCCTCACAATGAAAATTACGACACGAATGGCAACCACAACCAGAATCCAGATCGCACAACCTGGCACATCGCTGCCAAAACTTTCAGTGCTACTTCCAGACGATTGAGCGGAAGCCGCGCGTCGTCCAGCGAGCCCGGAAATATCGCCTAACCAATCGGATTCGATTTGATACAGTTCGGGAAACTCTCGTTTCATCATGTCGACCATGCGTTGAATGGGCTTCAACGTTGGCGATTCGATAATCTGTCGAAGGTACGATTCCTTGAGCGCGCCGGCTTCTTTCGGCGGCAACATCACCACCCGACGGAGCGTATTGTTCAAATTCACATGAGTTCGTGGGTGCTGGGAAAGCCGCACAAACTCACTGCGATAGTTAGCCACAAACCGTAGTCGTTCAACCGTTGCCCTCAGTTCTGGCGATTGACTGATATCGATCGAGCTAATCATTGTTCCCAAGCTTTGGGGATGTTCAGTCCAAACTTTCGTTCGCACTTCGTTGATCTGGGCTTGAGCCTGCGTCCGCAGAAACACATTCAGCTTTGCCTCTGCTGCCTGTTCGCCTTCAACATTGGTTCCGAGTAACCTTCCGCGCAGCCTCAAAATCTTTCCCGCGTCATGGACTGGATTGAGCTGCAGCACGGCTGCCAAGTATTTCTGTTTTTGACTCGCCGAACGTTCAGTCATCTTGCAAGTCGCAATCGATTCCAAGCGTAGAAAGTACGGTCATCAGGTTCTGTTTGGCAAGATCGAACATCTGTCGATCTCCAGAAGACATCGCCTGCTCAAAAATGTCGATCGCGTCTTCAAGCTGTTGCCTTTCATACAAACCGACTTCGCCAACCATCCGCTCGCAGAACAAAACCAAACGTTGATTTTGAAGATCGTCGCGAGGATAAAATTTCACTTGCTCCATTTTCTCGACGGCAGCTTTGACTTCGGCATCGGTCAAAGATTTGGCGTGCGATGTCACGACCAACTGAAAGTGCTTACCTGTTTCAGGAATAATGGCTTCAACTTCGAGGATACCATTTAAATCGTAAGTGAATCGAACACGAAAGGGCTGACCAGTCGGTCCAATTGGAATCCCATCGACGTGCAAGTCACCCAACTCAAGGTTATCGTCAACTTTTCGTGCTTCGCCCTGAAACACTCGCAAGTGAACTTGCGTTTGCCCAGCTTGCATCGTGAAAAACTCTTCTTCACGAGAAACTGGAATCGTTGTATTACGATGAATGATGGGCTGAAAATAGCCACCAATTGTGCGGCCACCAAAGTCTTTTGCAATCTCGACACCGAGTGTGTACGGACAAACATCCGTCATCACCATATCTTCGACGGCCTCATCATCAGCCATCAAAGCAGCCTGAATCGCTGCGCCGAGTGCAATAACCTGATCCGGATCAAAATCGGCCTTCGGTTCTTTGCCGAAATATTCTTTGGCAAACGCACGCATGATTGGCATCCGCGTCGCACCACCAACAAGGATGACTTCATCAATCGATTCCGGTGTCATCCTGCCATCGCGAATCGCTCGGTTGATTGGATTCCGCAATCGCTCCATGAGCTTGGAGCAAATGGAACCAAAATTTTCTTGCGTCAGAGTGACTGTTTTTGCATCTGGGCCAATGTCGCCGTCATCCGTAGGAATTCTGACATCCGCTGACGCTTGGGTCGCCAAAGCACGTTTGGCAGTGTCACACTCCTCTCGCAGCCGCGCGACTCGCTGTGGGAATTTCATTTCAGCGGCCTCGAGCTGCAACCCTTGCTTCTTAAGCACCGTCGCGACGAGACGATCGGTAAAGTCTTCGCCGCCAAGCATACTTTCGCCAGCGGTGGAAATAATTTCGAGCGTACCTTCAAAGATCTCCATGACGGTCACGTCAAAAGTTCCGCCACCCAAATCGATCACGATTAGGTTCTTTTCCGCTTGGCGATCATGGAAACCATAAGTCAGCGCCGCGGCGGTCGGCTCGTTGATAATTCGACTAACTTTCAAGCCAGCCATTTCAGCCGCTTGCTTGGTTGCTTTTCGCTGGTTGTCGTTGAAATAAGCCGGCACTGTGATGACGGCATGGTCAATCGACTCTTTTAGGTGCGTTTCAGCGTCTTGTTTGAGAGACCGCAATACGAGACTTGAAAGCTCGACCGGTGTGAATTCCCGCCCATTCAAGACAACTTTCTTGTCCGTTCCCATCCAGCGCTTGAAGCAGGAACTGCACTTGTCGGGATGCGTGACTCGCAATTCTTTTGCTGGCGCACCAACAATGACTTGACCATCATCCATCACACCGACCACCGATGGCGTGAGCAAACCTCCATGCACATTTGGGAGCAACGCAGGTTTCCCATCGCTGAAGACAGCACAAAGTGAATTGGTGGTTCCTAAATCAATGCCTACGATCGTTTTCGACATGAGCTTCTGTTTGCTGTGCTAAGCAATCATCTTCAACAAGTTGAATGCTTCTATTTGTGTAAATAACTTCTATTCACTTTAACTAAAAATTTCCACGCCGGGTGTGTTCTACGATTAACGACAGCTTGAATCAGAAAGAAAGTTCGCTGTTTGCTCGCTGCCGATCGTGAAGGCTTTTGGTGAAATTGGAAGCATCTAAGACGTACTCATAAACCTAGCCGTTTGGGCGATAGCCTAATGGCACTTACTTTAGATTTTGTGAGCCGACGGCGTTAGCCGCGAGCCGTCCACCTCGAAGTAGAATCATTGAAAAAGCTCTCTCAGATACGCCCGCGGCTAGATCCGTCGGCTCAGTTTTAAGGGGCAGCATTTCTAAGGTAAGTGCCATTGGGCGATAGCCCCGGTCTCGGAGCCAGACAGCGGCAACCATTGGGACCGGGGCTATCGCCCAAACGGCTGGAAGGAAAGTTAGTTCATCAGACCACCGCAGGTTTCACAAGCAGCAACTCAAAGCAATGCTTGACGAGAAGACTAGCTATTCCACAAATCAAAAAACGCGCTGTGCGCGGGTCTCCCGACCCCGTACCGTACCGAGCGCAGGTCTCCCAAGCAGCAGCTCAAAACAATGCTCGCCGAGAAGACGCCGCGTTGGCAACAGACGAAACGCCAGTCCTCCCTCAACGTGGAGACCTTCGGTCAGAAAAGTGCGGGGCCGGGAGACCCTAGCACAGCGCGACTTTGACTCAAGACAAAAATGAACTTGCAGACTAAATCTTCAATCAGCAGCCCGTTATCCATCAGCCAGACTTATTGGCTTTTATTACCAGCCATGACGAGCTGATCGATAATGTATTGAGCCGCAGTTGGGCGAATCGAAGTCGCCACATTAACGTTTCTTCTCCACTCTCGTTGAGGCCGCCGGTCAAGACACATCACTCCACGGGTAAGTTCACCATCGGTTTCAACGTCTGCCGCCATCTCTTCAAAGCCAAACAGATCTGGCTCCAACAGCGCTAACGCACCCACGGCATCGTTAAGTGGAATTTGCTCCAGCCCCAACTGCTGTCGATACGCTCGAAACGAAAACGGCAAGACTTGCCGGAGAAAGAATCCAACGCGAGAACTTTCTTTGGGCAGCTCCTCAAACATCCCCAATCCGAAACCGACTTGCTGGCTAATGTCCAATGGAATCAACATGTTGGTTGTGCGAGCCATCAAGACCTCGCGAGCGGCTTGCGGGTCAAAGTAGAAATTGAACTCGGCGCAAGGAGTAATGTTCCCAGTGCCAGTTAAGCTTCCGCCGGTCATGATGACCCGATCGATCATCGCTGCGAGAGTTGGCTCACGCCGTAGCGCTCTTGCCAGATTGGTTAATGGCCCAAGACACAGAATGGTGACTTCGTCGGGATTCGCCCGGACGACATCGATAATCATCTTGTCTGAAGGGTGTTCATGCTGGCGAGTCGAAACGTCAAAGTCAGCATTCCCGAGGCCATCGTCTCCATATAAGAACCGAGTGTCGACCGCTGGTGCGTTTTCAGCGTGTGTCGCCATTCCCAGACGCGGATATCGTTCCGGATCCAGCATGGAGACAATTGCTTGGAGATTCTGATTTGCTTGTCCGGCGGCAACGCAGCCTTCAGCAGCAGTAATCGCCAACACGTCGATGCGGTTGTCGAATAGTAGCATCGAGAGCGCGACCGCGTCATCGCTTCCCATGTCACAATCGATAATGACTTTGCGAGCCAAAAGAAGTATCCCAGTTAATTCGATAAGAGAAAGGCGTAGTGCAAAAAGGTGGGTAGGTCCTGATCAGCAACCTCAACGAGGCCGCTTGTTCAAATCGCTCAAAGTCCACTATTACATGCACAACACGCGAATGCCCGCCTCTAACCAACCCTCCCGCCCCAATTAAAGCGGGAGAATAGATAAACAGTAGAGGGCGATGCCGCCGATTTTAGAGCTTGGCCAAATCAGCAACAAGAGAAAAAGCGTAGGGTGGGCAGAACCGGAGAGTCGAGTTTGTTAAGATTTACCGGTTAGTAGATTGCCTGTCGACGCTTTGGCTCAATCTGTTTTCGCTGAATACTCAGTATATCCAATGATTTAACCATCATTCCAACCCAATCATTCCAAGGAGTGATCGACCGTGATCCGTGAAGCATCCAAGTTGGTAGCCAGTGGCCAATCCCTTGATCAGGCGCAAATGACCGAAGTCGTTGATGCGATTATGAAGGGAGAATGCAAGAATGCGGATATATCAAACCTACTCGTTGCCTTGCACGAGAAAGGTGAGACGGTCGAAGAGCTTGCCGGCGCTGCCACCGCCATGCGTAAACACATGCGGACCATCACGCCGCGTCGCGACAACGTCGTGGACACCTGTGGCACAGGTGGAGGTCAGGCTGGAACGTTCAACATCAGCACTGCCGCAGCGATCGTCGCCGCGTCGGCTGGCGCCTCTGTGGCCAAGCACGGCAATAAAAAGTCGACCAGCAAAACAGGATCAGCCGACGTGCTGACTGAATTGGGCGTCAATATTGAATGCTCAATCGAAACAGTTCAAAAATGCATCGACCAGTTGGGCCTTTGTTTTTGCTTTGCCCCGCTCTTCCATCCGTCAGTCAAACACGTGACGTCGGTGCGGAAAAAATTAAAGCACCCAACCATTTTCAATTTACTGGGACCGCTTTGCAATCCAGCCAAAGCGCCCTATCAAGTGCTCGGCGCCGGTCGTAGCGAGACGCGAGAGAAACTTGCCAAGGCACTTTCTCTTCTCGGTACCGAACGTTCAATCGTCGTCCATTCGCGTGACGGGCTCGGTGAAATTTCAGTCGGTGACACGACCGACGTCTCGGAGGTCATGGGAGCGCAAGTCCGTACTGGCGAGCTTTCCGCGAAAGACTTTGGATTGGAGCCAAGCAGCACTGCGATGCTGAAAGTTCCTGACCCGAAAGAAAGTGCTGATGCAATTCGGCGCGTTCTCGATGGTCACACTGGGCCAAAGCGAGATGTCGTGATCGCCAACGCGGCGGCTGCATTGTGGGTTTCAGGAATTTGCGACGGACTCCTGATCGCCTCCGAACGCTGTGCAACTGCGATCGACAACGGTCAAGCCAAAGAAATGCTCAAAGAACTGTCTGACATGACGACCAAGGGCTAATGTTTCAGGAGATCTGAAATGAACATGGCTCCCCTCGCCGGAGCGTAGGATTTCCACCGTCTGGGCGACGGTAGTCACTATTCAGATCAGCTTGCTTAGTCGGACCACTCGCCATTAGGCGATAGTCCTACTGGCAGAAAAAGTTAGTTCACCAGTCCAAACTGAGCCGGTTCAAGCTGACTTTGCAGAAGTTGACAAGATCCTGACCAGATCTGCCGAAAATAAATAGACGTCGTTGAACGATGGCAGCAGTGATCGACAGTCCGCTTTTTCGAGAGTAAACACATAAATCACCGCAATTTACCGTATCATCGATTCGTAACTGCTTGCCATGAGCCCCGGATGAGGCGATTTTAGACCTTCACCGTCCAACATCCGCTTGGTAAGATCTGACCTTTGAAAATGCCCATTTTGGGCAACCCGAACAACGAGGAATATCATGGCCAAGCCAACTCATAAAGTTAAAAAAGCCAATCACGGCAAACGACCTGCTAACAACCGTGGCCGCAAAGCCAAGAAGAACAGAATCAAAACTCCATAAGTCATTTGATTTTGATTGAGCAATCAGGCAGGTTTTGAACCTGCCTTTTTTTATTCACTGAACGTTTTCGTTGAGCAATTCCATGGGCCGTCGTGCACTGCCAAAAATCGATCCGGAAGTCGACTTCAGCCAACACTTCGGCCTTGTTGATGACTTGGAAGCTCCGTTTTGTCCGCAAAGCCTGTTTTCGCAGACCGCGGATTTGGAAATCGAGGTCGGCAGCGGCAAGGGCATGTTCATGCTAAGCGAATCGGGCCGGGTTCCTGATCGGAATTTTCTCGGCAACGAAATGGCAGTCAAGTATTGCCGATATGCAGCCTATCGACTGGCTCAGAATGATCGTAGCAATGCTCGCATGGTGTCAGGTGACGGGCTGAAGATGTTTCGTGAGTTCATACCCGATCAATGTGCCGTCGGTGTTCACGTCTATTTTCCAGATCCCTGGTGGAAAGGAAAGCATCGTGGCCGACGCGTGATGCGGCCGGAGTTCATCAAAGACATCGAGCGCGTGTTGGTGCCAGGCGGTATCTTTCATTTCTGGACTGATGTCCAAGAGTACTACGAAGAAACATGCGGCTTGATGGCCGCCCACTCTTCTCTCGACGGCCCGCACTTTGTTCCCGAGTCACCACCAGAACACGACATGGATTACAGAACACACTTCGAACGCCGAATGCGGAAACACGAAAAAGAAATCTTCCGTAGCCAGTTCCACAAAGCTGACGCAACGTAAAGAATTGCGGCCAATGGCATAGCAGAAAACCTCTGCAATGGCCCAACCTTTGCGACAGTCCAACCTTTGCGACGGTCCATTGACTGATACTCAATGCAAACCCGCACCTCTTCCGCTTAAGAGATGCGGCGTCTGCAAAACCTCTATCTACAACGCAAGAATCAGTCAATTTCCAGTTCCAGCTCTGGCCTGGATTTGATCAGCTTGGCGAGAACATCGCTTTCAGTATTGTCGCTTTGGCTTTGGACACCGCGGTTGCTCGGATCCGCTTCCGTTTCGATTTCCACTTTTGGCTGAACCTTAAAGTCCTGCAAGAATCCTCGATTCCCGAGAGTCAGATAAGCCTTCACGAACTTGGGCAAGTTTCCGCTCGGGTTCTTCTTTGACTCGGCTTTTAAGATCGCGTTGCGAAAACGTCCCAGCTGGATATAAGAGTCGATGCTCTTGGGAATCGAAACACGCTCTCGAAGCTTCATCAAATTACGAGGAATGTCTTTCCCCTGAACGATTGGAGTCCATTGAGGATGCTCCCAAATTTTCGCCATCCATGTGAGATTGCCGATGGAGCTTGAGTCAATGACTTCGACCAACTTCTTTTGTGCATCGGAGATCAGCTCGATTCGCCCAACCATCACTCTTTCAATCGCTGGATCACCAGTCACTTTCAACGGCATCTGCTTTTCCACCCAAGTCTTCGGAACCACGTAAAATAGTCGTAGCCCAGGTGACTGAAAGTAAGCATGGTTCCAAGTCGCTAACATGGCAGCGGCCTCATCCGCGTACAATCCGTTTTCAATGAGCGATTGAAGCATTTGCTCCTTGAGGTTTTCGATTCGCGATGCATTGTAGTCCGCACTGGAGAATCGATAACTCGACGGTTCGCTGGCGGCTGATTGGTACGAAGGCAAGTCAATTTTTCGATACGCAATTCTTCCATCATCCCGTATCTCTAGTAGCCATGCAGGCACAGGATTGCGTCCATGCTCGTCAAGGTTCTTGATCTCGGGAGAGATAGTTCCCTGCTCGCGATCGACTTCGATTTTGACGGGACCTGAAAATTCACCAACCCCCCGATAGAAAAGATACTTCTCACTTTCTCCTTTTTCAGTTGTCACCGTCGCCGCTCTTGTCGCTCTTGGCTTGAGCCAGACAGGATCTTCGGTTTCCCGATAGACGCCGGGTCCACCAACGGTGAGTCCTTTCCATTGGAGCGTTCCAAACTTTCCTTTTTCAACTCGACGTTTTTCGATTCCATGCGCCTTGAACTCGGCGAACGGGTAGTACTCCGACAACCAACCGTCAAGCAAGCCAACTTTCACATCCACCACCATTGGTTCGTCGCTGGGCGGATAAAAGTAAATCACTGGCGTTTCCAAACGCATTGTTAGATGCTCGAACCGAAACGGCAGACTCTTCCCATAAGGAAATGCGAATCTAGGACCCAACGTTGGGTCTAGCAGACTCCCCATCCCGTAAACAAAATTGGGGACTGGTTCGTCATTGGTATTGATACCGCTCAACGAAATTCCTTGATCATTCTGTAGCTCGGTAAACGTTCCCCATTCATGGACTACCAGTTTGCTTTCGCTGGCGCGGTCTTGGTTCACCTCTTGCGTTTGAGCAAAGCAAGTTACCTGAACAGCGATAACAGCTAACGTGGACAAAACGACTCGACACAACAAATTGCAGATCATTTTCACACCTTTATTCGACAGAAAATAGCGATTGCCGAAGTAGACGTTTAGACTTGAGAATCCACTAAAACGTTTTGTAGGATTTCGTCAATCAAAAAAATGCGGTGGCGATTTGGCGACAGTATCCTTGGCTCTCAGTGGTCAATCGTAAGTTGACAAAAATACGAGCACGAAGCGCAAGCGAGTGAATTTCTACGACAGGTTCACTCGCTTGCGCGTCGGGCTGGCTTTGCCGCGGCGCCTGAAGCAACCCCAAACCTGCGATTCGGCCAATCGATTCCCTGGCCAATCGATTCCCGCTTCCTTCTCGCTCACGCTTAGAGTTCGGACCAGTTCAACAACCCGGTTCGGAGCTTTCGTTAATCAGCAGGATTCACTAGTTCCGTTCGATTTTGTCGGCAAAACTCGCACGTTTAAACTTTTCCCAAGTTTTGGATAGTGGAATTGGCTGGTAAACCGTCTACAAAGGAAAGCGTCAAATAGTTGCGTAACGACTGGAATTCAATTTGATTTCTGACGGCAAACTTGTCTTGCAAACGCTCAATGGCCAAGCAACGGCTTACGATCAATTGGTTGATCGTTGGTCAGCAAGGTTATTCAGCTATGTTCGCATGCGCGTGCGCAACGATCATGTGAGTGAAGACATTGCGCAGGAGTCTTTTTTGAAGGCCTATCGATCTTTGTCATCGCTGGCCAACCAAGAGAAGTTTGGGGCTTGGCTGTTATCGATCGCACATCGTTTGATCATCGATTGGTCACGCCGCCAAGCCACATCCGAGAAAGCCCACGAGACAATTCGATTTGCGAACAGTCAGACAATTCCGCATCCAAACCAAACGGAACAGTCCGATCGGATCGCCAATCTCAAAGAGCAACTTAAACAGCTGCCGGACGAATTGAGGGAAGTGTTGACGATTTTTTACTTTGACCGAATGGGCTACAAAGAGGCAGCAAAAGTGCTTGACGTTTCGGTCGCCACAATCAACTCGAGATTGACCAGGGCTCGTGCTCTGTTGCGAAAACGAATGTCAGTTCAGGAGGGTATCAATGAACTGCAATGAAACAATGTCGCTGTTTGATTTGCTGATTGATGATGAATTGGATCAAGATTCGTTGGCAAGAATTAATGCACATCTTTTGTCTTGTGTGGATTGCCAACTTGACTTGGAAGCAAGAAAACGACAGGACGGCGACCTGCACGTGCTGATGGAATCCGAAGCTCAGAATGTCGATCCTGCGATTGTCCAATCGATTAAGAATCAGGTTCGCTTAGATCTCCGTGAACGAGACAAACCGGCAGTTGGCTCGGGAACAGAACTTGGATCATCGTTGCAACATTCGATTGATTCATCCGCTTCTGTAGAACTGAAGCAAAAAGAATCACCGGCCTTCGAACAACGATCGGAGTTTGGTCAATCATCAACGATCCATCGAATTCCGCAGGTCGCTCAGCTCATGATCGCGACGGCTGTCGGATTCCTACTCGCAGCTTTGATTTTCCAACCTTGGAATCGAGCCCCAGTTAGCTCGGCTCCCGTTAGTCAGAATGACAAGCCTTCGATTCGAATCAACGACATGCCAACAGTGACACCGGCCAGTTTCGGTGCGGTGTCTTATGCAGCTAAGGATCTGGAAAAACGAGACTCAAAAAGCGAGCAATGGGCTGGCTGCAATCAATTCGAATCTGTCAGTTGTGGTCAGGAATTCAGAACAGGCACGTCTGGTTGCGAAATTTCCACGCAAGAGTCATCGTGGCTTCGACTTGCTGAC
The DNA here is from genome assembly GCA_036873875.1 of Laminaria ephemera. Classification (NCBI taxonomy): domain Eukaryota; class Phaeophyceae; order Laminariales; family Laminariaceae; genus Laminaria; species Laminaria ephemera. The sequence goes on along the minus strand of JAYJMJ010261263.1, from coordinate 2,987 downwards.
AAGAGTACAGTCGCCATTGAATCAGAAGAGAAAATCAGCCTGAAAGAAGGACGGCTTTTCGTCTGCGCATCGAACAATAAACCCCCGGTTCAAATTGAAGCCGACGGGGTCACCTTTGCTCCTTTCGGTGCTTGTGATCTAAAAACCTTGACAGGTGGACAGACAGAATTGATTGCACTCGATGAACCCGTGAAGATTACTGGAGCGGGATGGACCGAAACAGTTCAACCTGGTTACATCGCAAGGTTTTCATCAAACGGTCCTGGCTTGACCTCTCAAGTCGAAGATCCTTTGCTGGCCACGCGTTGGATTCACACTTTGCTTTCACGCGGCGAGGTCAGCGAAGAACTTGACCGGCGAGTCGAAAAGTTGTGTGAATCAATTGGCAAGTCGAAACTGGACCATCTTTATGAGAGCGAGATCCGCGCCATTGGCCGCTTGGCGGCGCCTCCTTTGATCGCATTTCTATCTTCAACTGATCCCAAACATCAGAATCAGCAACAGCGGCGAAAAGCAGCTCGAATTCTTGCTGACGTGGCAGGTATCAGTGAGGTAGAACTGATTGTCAGCCTGCTCAATGATCCTGATCAAGAAGTCGCAATGGAAATTGAGAAGGCACTTGAACGAACGACGGGGCGAAAACTTCAGCCGATTCGATCAAAGGTTCGTCGTTCGAAGCATGAACGATGGATGGAAATTTTTGAGAGCGAATCTTTCGAGCACGATCCCTGGAAATCGGGTTTGGGCGAGTCGCCACTGAAGAAAAAGGCTTGACATCGTTCGTTGGCCAAACGAGACTCTCGCGCTACAATAACGGTTGATAACGCCTAGGTCGCGTTTTACGAATCGTGAGCGGTACGGCGTTAACCGCCGATATTGGTCCAGAACCCGCGGCTAGCGCCTTGCGGCTCACGTTTGTCCTTGGATTAGGCCCGGACAACCCAACGCTCATTCAAAACAGAGTCTTTCAAATATGCTTACTAAATTCGCCGCCGGACAAGTCTGGAAATATCAAACTCGTTCGGGCGAAGAGGCCTCGCTACTCACCATCGCTCAAGTCGATGTGCACCACGAAGAGTTCGGCCCCATCGTTCACATTTCAATCGAAGGCTTGGACATCCCCAACGCGGATTCGCCAGAGGGCTCAACAACGTTCATTGGTCACTTGCCATACGAAGACGAAGCCTTATCCGAATCAGTGACAGAGCTTATTGCCGAAGAAGCGATTCCCAACGAATACTTTGAAGAAGGGCATGCACTTTGGAAAGAAGCGTTCGAAAAAGAAGAGGCGGGAGTGTTTTCAATTCCCGTCAGTGCAGCGATCGACTTTATTCAACAATCGGTTGGGCAATAAAAAAACGCGGCAGCACTATCTGCAACACCAGCGAACGCTTGGTCGGCTTGCCAATCCTAACTCGAAGCGTAGCAGGTTTTTGCATCCAACGGCATAAGCCGTTTGTAGTACCGGCTTGTTTGTAATACCGGCTTTAGTCCAATACTGCTCAATTGAGATTTACCAAAGAAGCTTATTCCTAGCCTTTTTCGCTCAGCTGAATTGAGCTTGGTGTGAATGAATTGAGCTTGGTGTGAATGAATCGGGTTTGGTGTGAATGAATCGGGTTTGGTGCGAATGAATCGGGTTTGGTGCGAATGAATTGATTCTGCCCTTCTTTAGTGCCGAAGGCACGGCATCTGACAGCCAGGGGTTTTAACCCCTGGTTCCACGGGCATCTGACCCGCCACCGTTTGAAACCCTAGGCTATCAGATGCCATCGCTTTGCGATTAAGAAGTGTGCAAGTTTGAAAAATCGCAACGTGATCAAACGTCAATCATAGTTGGCTCCTAATTTCACTTCTCGTTTGAGCAGTATTGGGCTTTAGACGGAAGGAGATGATTCCGCCTAAAGGCGGTACTACCAACGGCGAGCGATCCGATGCAGAATTCTATTAAGCGAAAGAGTTCCTTGGTGAAGCCTATGACACCATTGCCTCAATGGAACAACCTCTCAAAGAGAATCAATGGCGATTGCTTTCGACCGATTTTTCACCCTGCTGGCGAATGGTACCGTCATGGCTGAGAATTCCGTTATCACCTACGAAGTAATTCGAGTGGCCCTCAACGATCAAGTTATAAAGCTCAACCGATTCAGCTTCTTTTAGACCTGTGACTTTAGTTGGAGTGAGGGCTGCTGTTTTTAGCTGCATATCTGGTTTCAAATCACGCGTTTTCGTCCAGCCTTTTCCTTCAACCCAGAACAAGTGCCCACCGCTCGCCTGAACCGTCTCCTCACCAAGAGAAATCTTAAAAGTTGGGGTCGCAGGCCGCTGAGTCAGTTGAATCACTGATCGGTATTCCAGCTTCCGAGTTTCGATATCCGTACACAATACGCGATCCCCAGTCGTTACTGATTCGACAGACCGTGGGCCAACTGCTGTCCAAACAGGAGTACCCTCAATCAAACAATCGCCACCTGCTCTGCCTCTTCGCGGGATCTCGGCAACCACCTCAGAGTCTTGAACTAACGTGTAGGTAACAGGCCGTTCAAATACCGTCACTTCGTTCTCGTCATACCACCACTGCCACCAGTCTTCGGGATTGTCACCTTGCAAGACGCCTGTCGATTCGGCCAAGATAGTTTGTATGGCTGAGTTTTTCGATTCGATTTGATTGTTGAGTCTTGCCACTACCTGCTCTGCCTGACCCGCGCGCTCCCACGCCCTTTGAAAGAGATCGGGCTGAAGAAAGCGACGGCTGACATTTTGTCGATTTTGCTGGAGCAATGTTTCAAATTGCCGAATCGCATCTTGATCCATGTTCCGCTGAAACAACGCAAAGCGGTACAACGCGTTCCCTCGCGCGTCTTCCGTAATTTCAAACCGCGTTGAGATCGGAGACACGAGTTGGCCTAGTAACGGCGGAACAAAGTCGAATTGGTTTCGTTCCCTTAACAGTTTGAATGCTTTGGCCCGAATAGCTGGCCATGGAC
>JAYJMJ010261249.1:0-14611 GCA_036873875.1 Laminaria ephemera | reverse complement strand
CGCGAGAGCGTGAGTTAGCAAAATTCGATGAAAATCGACGAGCGTTGGGAATGCTGAACCCTCTGCGAGATAAAAATAAAGGCACGTTCCGGGGGGGAGAAGGGACGACACCTGTTGTGACCACGGCTTTTCCGGAAGCTGGAAAGTAAAAAAATGAGAAAAAAAACAAAAATAGCCTCGGAGAGCGCTGCTGCTCGATGCTATGAATAGTTGTTCGTCTTTCAAAGGCTGTAGACCATTATTGCGTGCCCTCGATGAATTCTTCGATTTGGTGAGTGGTCACCGCTCGATGTTGCAATATAATCAGCTGTTCGTCGCTCGAACCCTTACGAGTATTGTATACGGTCGATGTGTGCTTCGCTTTGGTGAGTGGTTACCGCTCCATTCTAGCTGTTTATATTTCGGGACGCTCAGAGTATTAGATACCCTCGATGAGTGCTTCGATTTGGTGAGTGGCCACTTCTCGATGCTGCAATATAATCACAACTGTGTATATTTCGATCGCTTAGAGCATTACTACCGTCGATGAGTGCTTCGATTTCGTGAGTGACCACCGCTCGATGCTAGCTCTTCGTCTACGTGTGCGTGGTATATACCCTCGATAAGTGCTTCGCGTTGGCGAGTGGCTACCGCTCGAAGCTATCGATCGATTAGGATGTCGTCGTTTTCTGATACCTTTGGAGGATTGGATACCCTCGATGAGTGCTTCGATTTGTGAGTGGCCACCGCTCGATGCTGCAGTACAATCATAGCTGTTCGTCTTTCGAACGCTTGAGAGAGATTTACACCTGCAATGAGTGCTTTGCTTTGGTGAGTGGTTATACCGCTCCATTCTAGTTGCTTGCATTTCGGGATGCTGAAGAGTATTATTAGATTCCCTCGATGAGTGCTTCGATTTGGTGAGTGGCCACCGCTCGATGCTGCAATGTATTCAATATCATCGTGCTTGCCCTCCGACAACGTGCAGCGTGAGCTTCGACGTTGATCACTCCTAAACATTAATTCCCAGAAAGCAGAAGCAAAGAAAGGGAAACCCACAAAAAGGAAACCTATGCACAAACAAAATAGTCTAATCATAGCTGTTCGTCTTTTTATCGCTTAGAGTGTTAGATACCCTCGACGAGGTGCACCAGTTTTTTTCTGAGGCTCCTCACTTAAGGGGCTCTGAACCTCACCCAAAAAATGATTTTGAGTAAACTGAAAGTGCAATCCGATGAACAAAGTCATGGTCTACGTATACAAAAACTTCAGATTGAAAAACAAGAATGATGGCATTCCGGCGATTTTGGGTTAAGGAGCCCTATCATTCAGAAACATTACTCAAACCAAAAAGTGCTACCTCTATCGTAGCACGTGTCCGTGGCCCCATACCGCTTGTTGCTGGACTGTAACAGCTTTCGTCTACTGATGTGCTTACGAGCAGAGTATCATCACTTGTGATCTGCCGCGCAACCGGCCAGAAAATGACGCATTCTGCGATAGAGGTAGCACTTTTCGTCTTTTTTGTTTCTGAATGACGGGGCTCCTTAACCCAAAATCGTCGGAATGTCATTCTTGTTTTGCAAACATGTTTTTTTTGTATACCTGGGCCATAGGTTTTGTTCATCGGGTTGCTCTTTCATTCTTCTCGAAATCAGTTTTTTGGGTGAGATCCAGAGTTCCTTAAGTGAGGAGCCCGCGAAACAAAGTGGTGCACCTCTATCGTTTCATGTGTCGACATGCACATATATATGATATATGTTCACGACGCATGCAACGTTTCTGAGGCTCCCGACTTGAGGAGCTCCACACCTCACCCAAAACCCCTTTTTGAGAAACGTTGTACGCTTCGCCCGATACACGACCCCAAGGCCTAGGTAGTGAATTTGGACGCATACTACACAACCATGTCGGGTACTTCCTCAGCTGAGGATCCCCGTCAATCCGAAAGGGTTTTGGCCGACACGTGCCACCCTTACGGTAGAGCACGCGTCAACAAAACGTAACACAAACGGTATGCCAACGATATTGGGCAGCTTCTTAGTGGAGTATCTAGGCCTACAATACATCGTGTGTTGTAAAAACATGCTAACCCCTGCGTAGCACGCATTTTCAGACCGGTAGAGTCCTCTCCATGGCTAAGCTCCTCAAGATCGCCGGTCTGGACGACCGACCGACAATCGAGGTTTCAATATTATTAAGGCGTGCGCTTGTTGTTCATGAACTGTAGGTGGAGAGTGGGAGTTGCAAGTCTGACATTATATTTGATGCGAGGGTGCTTGTTTTACATCAGATAACCGAGAAAACTGCTGTTGTTGTGTACGTGTTCGTATATTAGGTGGCGAACGGGACTTGCAAGACAACAATCGTTGACTCTGCCACAGCCGCCTACCGAGTGGCAAACGACTTCTGCGGCTTGGATATTCTGTCCGAAACCTTCAACGCTGAGCAATGTGAGACAAACCTGGCTAGCAACGCCTTCGAGAAACACAGGCTCCCTAAACTGCACGAAAGAAGCGAGTTCCGTGTTTTGTTCATCCATCGACCAGTTTGTCTATCGACGGCCAGTTTGTACTGGTATATTGATATACGTATATATATATGTTGTGTAGACTACGGAATGTTGCATCGAGCCCCGACGTTTGTCTATCGACGACCGGGTTTCTATCGATACATCTGTGAAAAATCCGGAACTTGCATGAAGCCCCGCAGCTTGTCTATTGACGATCCGTTTATCTATCGCTAAATATGTGAAAAATGCGCAACGCGCACAAACCCCCGCTCTTGCCGACAAGCTCTCGAGCTTTACTGCATACACATAGTCACTTTCGCCAACGAAGAAATTGTCTTGTCCACGTCGGACATATCAGATCCCAATTCGTGATCTGTGTTTGTCAGGGTAGACAGACCCCTCCCTGGTATATATGATCTGCATGACCTATAGATCAAGTTACCGAGTGAGAGCTGGATGATCTGCGGACTTACCTATTAATAGCACATGTTTCCTGGGTTGGATCCGTACTACTGTACACTGATCCTACACAATATATCATAACTTCTTTCGAGAAGGTTATGAGTGATCAACGTTGAAGCTCATACTGCACATTGTCGGATGGCAAATAATAATAATATACGAAGTATCATAACTACAAACATAGGATCTAGATTATCTAGATCGTGATCTGTCCCTGTTGTGAAGTATTGTATCCCTAAACACAATATACATCCTAAACGAGGTGCTGTTACTTACTATTTCGTCGTGTTTCGTGAAATGCCACTTTTTTTGGCAGATGGCTTAGTGCTGGATTTGGAGTCGCCGTACCTCGGGGAGTTCCGACAGGTAAGCGATGAAACAACCAAATCCACAACTACTTACGTTTTGGCCTGATGTCTTCTCTATCGTCTCCCTCGGATGCGCAAATTATTTGTTGTCTTGAATTAGTGCGAATTAGTTGAATTTCACCCCCCCCCTCCATACATACCGCCCTTCCAATGTTATTAGTAAATGCTATTTTTCTGATCGCAATCGATGAATGAAAGGCGCACCAATTCCTCTTGTGGCTTCCTGAGCTTAATCGACTCCGCCATATTTCCATGTGCAGGTGTCGGGCCAAAGTGAACGAAGCAGTCCCGACAACGGTGGTATTTCAGGGCGTATCGTCTCCCTCGGATGCTGAAAATAACCAATCATTCCACCGCCCAAACATTGTACATATCATGACGGATTCATTACTCGCCGCGCTTCTTTTTTGAAGAGGTACACTTAATCCCGAAACAAATGGTTTCAGGTATTTGCTTCTTCACACTTTGTGAGCACTCCACGGCCGATAACTCATTGCTCGCCCCCCAGGTCTCGATTGTTTCCGTCAGTGGTATGCGTCATCCAGCACGCGGGGAGCGTTTTTTACTACTGTAGCCTTGTCCTTTCCCCTTTCGACAAGCGCTAGGGTAGGAGCGTAGCACGTGCGTGCGAAGACAAATGTACAGGTAGCACTTTTTGGCTGGAACGTTTTTGTTTTCTGAAATGACGGGGCTCCTTAACCCAAAATCGTCGAAATTTCATTCTTGTTTTTGCAACCGTTTTCATTGTGTATCTACCTGGTAGGGCAGAGGATTGTGCATCGGGTAGTACTTTTAGTTTTACCCCAAAATAAGATTTGGGGAGAAGAGTAGAGCTCCTCAAGTGAGGAGCCTCTGAAAAAAAAAGGTGCACCTCTACATACAGTAGCAGGCGGCGTCTAGCGGTGTAGCATGTTTTACCGTATTGTCCGTCATATACCTAGGATTGGCCATGCAATTGTCCTTCGGGTTGTTCTGCTGCTATCCCTCCCGTAGCGTTCATTTTCCTTCGAAGCCCATGTATAATCCCCACAATTCTAACAGTTCACCCCAACACGACCCCACGACAAGCGATGCTCGATTTAGAGGAGAACGAAATCCTCACGGGAAAAAAAGCCGAGCCTTATTTTTCGACCTGCCCTTCGAAGCCCATGTATCCCTCAGTTGTGGTACCCCACCAACTCACCAGGAGATTTTTAGTAGCCTTTTGCCCTCACCCCTTCGCTTCGAAGCCCTCGTGTAATCCCCACAAGTGTAACACCTCACCCCACGACAGGTGGTACTCGACGTAGAAGGAAACGGCATCCTGATGGCAATAGCCGAGGCCTATTTCGACTCATTCGAAGTTGGAAATTAGTTAAGGTCTTCAAATATTAATAGTATGTATGGGAGAATGAAGTAACAAAGTTTCACCATCCCTGTCCTATATTTTTCGACTTCCCTTCGAAACGCATGTATCCCCCGTAGTTCTAACGCCTCACCCTAACATGAACCCACAATTCTAGCACCGCACCGAGACAACCCTGGCAGGCGATGCTTGACTTGGAAGAAAACGGAATCCTCAGGAGGATTTTTTTTCTAGCCTTGTCCTCTCTCCTTCGCTTCGAAGCCCATGTATATTCCTCAGAATTCTAACACCTCACCCCAACACGACCCCACGACAGGCGATCCTCGACTTGGACGAAGACGGAATCCTGACGGAAATAGCCGAACCCTATTTCGACTCCTCCCGCTGCGCCTACCTGGAGGCTTACGAGGACGCCAGTTCTACATCTCAAAACCTGACCCTAATCGACATGGGAGGAGTGTTCTTGATCCTGTTCATCTTTGCAGTGGTATCCCTTGTCTTGTGGCTGTGTAGACGGTCACCTCCGGCGAAGAAGATGTGGAACGGGTACTTCAAGAGGCGGAAAGAGCGGTTCTACGCAAATCTGGAAGCTGCGAAGGTACTGTTTTACGTAAAGGTACAGTAGTGCTGTTTACAATACGTGCTATGATACGATAGGGGGTACTCGTAGAACGGTTTTGGCTGAATGGTTTCCGAAGGAGGGGGCTCCTTAACCCAAAATCGTCGGAGATTCAACCTTGTTTTGCAATAATTTTCTTTGTACACCTAGGCTCTGGGATTTTCCATCGAGTTGCATTTTTGTTTTCCCCCCAAAACCAGTTTTTGGGAGAGGTATAGACCTCCTCAAGCGAGGAGCCCCAGAAAAAAAAAATGGTGCACCTCTACCGTAGCGTGCTCAAGGGGCTACTCGTAGAACGTTTTTGGCTAAATGGTTTCTGATTGGCTGAGTTCCTCAACTGAGAAGCTACCGAATTCGGTGCTTTAGCGGATCCTCAGCAACATTCGTGTCAATTGTGCTGACCGCATTCTTCTTCGGTCCAGCATGCCAATTACTCACCAGCTCTACTGCCAATACTTTCACCTTCATCCTTCTTGCGCTTAACACACTTCACTACTGTAGCTCTACCTATCACTGATTTGCTGTATTCTTGCGCTCAACACCCTTGCCCACCAGCCGTACCTATCACGCATTTCGCTCAGCACACTTCCCCATCAGTTCTAGCGAACACACCTGTGCCTTTATTTCGCTGAACAGATGAAGTCCGTCGCTCCTCAGCACAACTATCATTTTAACACACCTTTGCCCTTCTTCCGCTCAACAGGTTAAAAAGCCTCTGTCCTCACAGCAAATCTCAGCTCTATCTTTCTACTCTGTACACCTTGGCCATTATTTCGCTGAACAGATCGAGTTCGTCGGTCTTCACGACGAAACTCATTATAACAAACAGTTGCCCTTGGTTCGCTCAACAGGTTATTAAGTGCCTCGGTCCTCACAGCAAATCTCAGCTCCATCTATCTAATCTACACACATTTGCCATTTTTTCGCTCAACGGATCAAGTGCGTGTGCCCTCACGGCACATCGTATCAATCGACATATATAGGATCTAGATGATCTAGATCATGATCTGTCCGATCGATGTGCGCATTATTTTGCTGAACAGATCAAGTTCGTCGATCCTCACGTTAAGTAATAGAATATCGACATATATAGGATCTAGATGGTCTGGATCGTGATCTGCCCGGATGTGTGCATCCTTTCGATGAACATATCAAGTCCGTTGGCCCTCACGGCAAGTCTATAATATCGATATGTATAGGATCTAGATGATCTAGATCGTGATCTGTCCAAAGTGTGCATTATTTCGCTGAACAGAACAAGTCCGTCGGTCCTCACGGCAAGTAATACAATATCGACAGATATAATATCTATCAGAATAGATGATACCAGATATAGATCGTGATCTGCCCGACGTGTCCAATATTCCTCTGAACATATCAAGTCTGTCTACATAACACAGATCGTGATCTGCCCAATGTGTGCATTATTTCGCTGAACAGATCAAGTCCATCGGTCCTCGCGGCAAGTCCCCGAAGGTCGAAGACCTCGACGCGTTGAAAATAAACAGCGAAGACGACCTAGACAAGGATACCAACAGCTGGTCAAGGCTTAAGACCAAGATCCCAATCATCGTGGGCATCGGTCGGCCCTCGCCCATCCCGGAGGAGTCGCAGATAAGACAGAGTTTGGAAGGATCGGATGCGATGCGTCAAAGTTCGGATGCCATGCGTGAATCACTCTCCCCACAGAGCGACGCAGCTACTGCTGTTACAGATGCAACTACTGCTGTCAAGAAGAGGCGGTCTGTTTCTAAGTGGAAGGAAGGGGAAACGAAGGAAAGCGATCATCACGGGGACGAATGGAATATGCAGGAGTAGTGAGAGTAGGCGTTTTCCCTGAGCGGGGGGGGTGTACTATTGAGACCCTTGTTGGTGTCGCAGCGGGTGGAGACGGGAGACCCACCTAATCCCTTTCAATAAATGCCTACTCATGTATCTGGCCCACGATACAAACGGGTGAAGAGCCTGCTGCAATGGGGGGCTGGGAGGAGGAGGAGGAGGAGGAAGAGGTGGTGGCTCTTGTATTGTTGTGGCTGCATAATTGTTGGATTCTCTGTTGGCTGTATTGCATGTACGAGATGGTTGCGGGCTGAGCTAGAATGACGAGGAGGATGCGGTTCTTGTTTTGTTGTGGCTACATCATCGTTGACTCGTGCGTAAAGTGTACTGAATGTACTCGGTTTTAGTGTTGGAGATGGTTGTGCAACGGTTTGGAAGTACGTAGAGACAGCAGGCATGTTTCTCTGTAGGGAATTGCGTGTGCTACAGGGCAGGTAGGTGCCTCTGTTTTGCGTTTTGCTGTGTTTAACAAGTAGCGATGTAGGCATTTGAAATGTTTCCGAGTGACTTGTTGGTTGGGCGCACTCGATGTGCGAGATGGTTGTGTTATGGTTGTGTACAACTCTGACGGCACTTAGGGACAACAATCATGTCTTTCCGTAGGGTATTTCATATGCTACAGGCAGGTGCCTCTGTTTACATTGTCTCGTATTTTACACGTATTATATTACAATTACTTCGAGCATTTCGAAGCCTGCAACAGGACGTCGCCAGGCGGGTAACATGCAGTAGGCTTCAAAGCTAAAGGCGTGTCGGAGTCTTTTACTCTTGGCTATTATGGCTCTTTTAGCCACGTGCGAGATGATCGCCTCTGGGGGGAGGTAGGTCTTAGGGGAACAATAGAAGCGGATATGGCTACCATTGCCGGTGCTGCCAGTGGTTAGGTTATGGACCGCCGTCCAATTGTCGAAGACTCGGGAGGTTGGCCTTTCGGTGCTGCTGGTGTTCGCAAATATTAGGTTTGCTTTCTCCGTCGGCGACCAAGACAGTTGGCGCAACGGTGGGAAATAACATAATGTCTGGCGGGCTGTTGTAGGTGGACGTGGGATACATACAACACTGTCCGGAAATGGAAGAACAGTCGGGGCATAAATTCTGAGCATTAAACGGTCCTTACATTTCCGGACAGAGAGATATCTAGCAGCAGCCATGGTCGCCAAACCTTTCGCGGGGGAAGCCATATCTTCCCACAGGACATCTGTCTCCCGCAATCTTGCGCAAATGTACAGGGGCAGATGTCGTTTCAGGTAGACACATGCTAACACAGGGGTAGACGTGTGCTGCGACAGAGGTATCACTTTTTGCCTGAGACGTTTTCTGAATGACGGAGGCTCCTTAACCCAAAATCGTCGGAATCTCGTTCAATTTTTTTTTAGCAATAATTTTAAATGTGCACCTACAGTAGGTCATCTGATTGGTCATCGGCACTACTTTTACTTTTTGGCCCCAAATCAGTTTTGGGGAGGAGGATAGAGCTCGAGTGAGGAGCCTCAGAAACAATGGTGGTGCACCATTCTGCCGTTGCATGCGTCGGTAGCACTTTCTTTGGTCCAAACTGTTTCTGATCGATGGGCATACTCAACAACTACCGTCTCAGATCGTCTCAGTCAGATAGACGCGTGCTGCGATAGGGCAGCAGGTTTGGGCCTAACACGTTTCTGGCGGGCGGTGTTCCGCAACCGAGGGGCTAGCCAACACAATAATAGCCAGAGGCAAGGCACACACGACCCGTGGCGTTGGGGACGGTGTGGGACAATCAGCTACATACTGAAGCATACCGTAGTGTGTTCGATATACTTGGTACCTTGGGTAGCAAGTGCCACACGAAGTTTGCGGTAGGCGGCAACGAGTTTTGTGCTGTCTGTATTGCGGGAAGAATTGTCAACAAACCTTTTACGCCGTGACTGAAGACGAGGACGACTGCTACGATAGAGGTAGAACTTTTGGGCTGAATCGTTTTCTGAATGACGGGGGTCCTTAACCCAAAATCGTCGGGGAATCAATCGTTTTTGGCACTAACTTTCTTTGTAGGCCTAGTTTATGGGAGTGTTCATCGCGCAGAACCCCCCCCCTCCCCCCCCCAAATCGGTTTTGGGGAGAAGGATAGAGCTCCTCAAGTGACGAGCCTCAGAAAAAAAATGCTGCACCTCTACCGTACGTAGCATGCGTCTGAGCAGGTACACGGGATATTTTTTTACAGGAGAACAGTGCACCTATAGTAGTAGACTATACGAAGTAAAATATGGCATTTTAAGTGTGCGTGAAGGATCTGGGTTGGGGTGTTTGTTGTTGGGAACAAAGCTTGAAGGCGTTGTGGTAGGAGGAAAGCTCATCTCTAGAGCTTTAGGGTAGTATTAAAAGTTCCTCGTACTATATCTAGTATAGAATTGTTTAGTCAAATGTTACTACAGTTAGTAGACAATTATTTTGAATAGCCTACTATATACGTGCCTGGTATGTCATAAGTCTCTCTTTTATCTCTATATCATAGCTCTGTTGGTGTTTTCCCCGAGTTAAAATGAATTTGTTTGCTGTTCCTCAGTGTGTTGCTACATTTTTTATGTCGCTCTCTATGGCTCCATGTGGTTTGCTCGTGTATTATAGTTCTAATGGTGCCGCCCTTGAATGGAGTGGATTTCCGTGCCGCTTCCCAGCATGCTTTTTTTAGAAACGTGTGGATCGGGATGAGGGGATGACTACTTGTTGTGAATAGACTACGAGTTCGTCTACGTATTAATCGGACCGCTGTTGTTTTGTACCTGGTAGTATTTACGCCTTCGAAAATGGGGAGGGTGTCCGGTTCGGGTGGGCAGGACAGAGCTAAGGTGCACACCACTGGGAAACGGGTTGCAGGGGAAGAGTGCACACCGCGGACAGATCACGATCTAGATCATCTAGATCTTATATCTGTCGCCATGGTCTGCACAGATCCACCCCAGGAAACATGTGCTAGATCATTCAGATCATCCTGCTCTCACCCGGCAATATTTACCTGTAAACCATGTAGATCATATAGACCGGGGGTCTGTCTGCCCTGACATGCACAGATCAGGAGATCAAAGGGATCTGATCTGTCCGACGTGTGTAAGTGGCAGCCTGCAGCAACGCGGTGGCCTGCAGGCGGGAAACTATCGAGAAGAGCCGGGGTTAACCCTGTCACTATTGGAAAAATAACCCCACGCTAATTCCCGGTAGGTTTTCCTCAAAAACGTGCGTGCAGTTAAGGCGGATGAGGCATGTCCTTCACAGGCATGTCCTTCTCAGGCATGTCCTTCCCAGGGATGTCCTTCACAGGCATGTCCTTCACGGAGTAAGGGGGTGTTCGAATTTCCACTAGGCAAACGTTCGAGAATCCGACCAATATATTGCTCATGAAAAACTCAAAAACCCGTCCGAGGCGGTGTTCGGGTCGGGTGGGCGTGCCAGAGCTTTTCCACACTGCGATACGGGAAGAGCTTGCATACCGCAGAGTGGCTCGGTGCACGCGGAGATAACTCGCGAGTCTCTATGTGTGATTTTGCCGGTGTGGAATGTTAGAACTTGAGATAGCAGCAAAAAATATGCGAGAGTCTTGCCTGGACCAGACTGGAGTTTACGGGGCTAACCAGTATACGTTTTACGGACAGTTACCCTGGTTTTAGGACGCCTGATGATACGGTAGGGGTGCACCAATTTTTTTCCGAGGCTCCTCTCTGGGTCATCCAAAACTTACTTCGACAAAAAATGAAATTGTAACCCGATGAACACTCCCACGGCCTACTCGTAGGTATTCAGTTTTGATATCGTTGAACACAAAAACTTGTATTCCTCTCGATATTGGGTAGTTCCTGCTCGCCAGTCAGAAAAACACATGGCTTAAGAGGTACAGCAGTACCCCGCCGGTCGTAGCACGCCTCGTGGAGCGAAATTGGATCGGAGATTTACTCTGGTTCTGGACTGAAAATCGACCGGTCCAGACAGTTACCCTGGTCCCGTCCCCCCATGTTTCCGGTCGTTCATCACGGCACCCCGCTCCTCAGTTTTGCAGTAGGTTATCATCAAAACGAATTTCCCCAGTTTTTACTGGGTTCTCTGAGGGAAAATCAGATATGGTATGTATGTCTGTCAGTTCCGCTTTTCTCAATCCAGTCTCACATTTTGTGTTTCCGATAAAAGAGATCAGCCAATTACTCTACTTGGAAGCTTCCCCTGTGACTCACGCCCGCCACGACTATCGCTCTCTGGCCTTCGTCCAGCGGGTGTTCTCGTGCCTACGCCGACGATTTCCCGCTATCCACCACGTACCGGTACTGCTGTCATACGCACAGCCCAGGTTTGCAGTATTTAATCATCAAAACGAATTTTCTCAGATTTTAACGGGGTTCTTGTGAGGAAAATTGAGATATTGTCTTTCTGTCTGCCTACCTGTCTGTCTGTCCCGCTTTTCTCATCCAGTCTCCTCCAAACGTGACTCTCACAGTTTATGTTTCCGATATTTAAACGATTAGCCAAATACTAGACTTGGAAGATTCACCTCGCTCCTCTGTGTCCGTGACTCACGCCCGCCACGACTATCATCGCTCTTTGGCTTTCGTCCACCAGCGGGTGCTCTCATACCTTCACCGACGAGTTCTCGCTACCCACCACATACCGGTGACGCGTGCTCCGATTGTGCTGCACCCTAACTTCCCGAGGCTCCTCATTTACGGAGGTCCATACCGATCCCAGAAAATGATCATGACATAAACTGAGAATGCAACCCGATGAACAAGCCCATGGCTTAGGTACACAGCGAATGACATGGCAAAAATCCGACGACATCGGGCAGTTCCCCGGTGGAGGAGCCCCGTCTGTCAGAAGTTGCTATATTGGTATTGCCAAAAAGAGGTACCGTCCCTCTATCGTAGCACCCGTCCGGTACTGCTGTCTTACTTATATACCATGTTTGCATAGTTTGATCAACACGCGAAAGTACGTACCAGGTGTATTTATGAGCAAGGTAAAAATGTGGTCTGTCCACGATAATTTCCCACCTATCGCAAGGAGGCATGGTCTGGGTCAGCTGGTGTACTCAAAATTGTTTTTTTTTCTTAGGGTTTACTCCAGAGTCTCTGCCGCCAAAACCCAAACACCGCTGTGATTAAGGCGTCCTTGGTGCTCAAAAGTGGTCATTTGTTCTCGTTATTCAGGTGGATAGACCTTCTCGAAGTTTCTTGGTTTCAGTATAGAAAATGTACCGATTCGAATCTATGACGCCATAAATCTTTTGGGCAAGAAATAATCCTGGCGTGCTGGATTGCCTGGCGCGCTACCCATCAGATACGCTCCACGTCTCCGGTATTTACCGGTACGGCCAGGGGAACCCCGAGTCGTCCCAGGCGAAGGAACATATCGCATGACGCAGTAAATCACCATTAATCGTGGCATCACGGCTGCAGCGTACGGAGTAAGGCAGGCAGTGGTAGTAGTACGACCCGTACATCTGCTGTAAGGATATTTGGTCATGCAATGCACAGCTTACTGGGCACGACAAGTGGAACACACACAAACCAGCAAGCGATATCACTTGCAGGACAGAAGAGAAAGGAAAAAAGGAAAGAAAAAGACAGAAGAAGGAAAACGGAAAAAAAAGAGAAGAACAAAGAAACAAAAAAATCATCTAATGACCTCAATAGGGCGGTAACCGCCCTATTAGCGAAAAAGGCAGTTCGCCCCGATAAGCCGGCAGTAGGGGTCTCGCACACCATTGAATTATTGGGGAGCCACTACTGTATTGCTTTTTTTTTTTTAAGGCGGTTTCCCTACTGCCCCCCCCCCGCCCCCGCCCCCCCCTAAAGGGCTTTCCCTTCAACACCGACCGGCGTCCGCGGTTGCCTAGTGGTAAACTTCTCGCAACTACTGAGAGTAAGATCGATTTCCGATTTCGCGAGTTCGAGCTCCCCCCGAGGAACGTTTTCGTGGACACAATTGGACACAGAGAGCGCCGGCAATCAATAACGTGTGAGCGTGTATACACAATTCGACCCGAGTCGACGAGGGGAGTAATACAATGGTGAACTCCTCTCGCGATTAAAGTGAAACGCACCGTACGAAGCGGGGAGAGGGGAGGAGTGCATGTTATTATGCGACCCCAGATCTGAGTTTTAAAAGGGAGGGAGCTACTAGACAAAGTACTGGGGTATCATAGTAGTGCTAGGAATGTGTACTTCGTATCGGTGAATGCGATGCAAAGACAGTATAAAAATTGGTGGATGCGTGGCGCTGGCTTCTCTTCTTCGACTCCCCGTCGTGCCACCTAATCATGAACCGTTCGGCTGCTTTGAGGTCCCCCCGGCACCACTTGTCCCCCTTAATTCAGTTGCTGCATGCAGTGCATGTAGCGGTCCGCAGCACGGTCTCTAGGGTACTGTACCCCAAACACCAAATGGGAGTGTTCGTGCCGTCAGGCTGACTCATAAGGGCACGGGGGATCTTATATGTCCCCTGATCCCCGTGTAGTTGATTTCGACTTCATTTTTTTATTTTTTATTTACGGTTTCAAAACGGGACTGTGAGTTTGTTCGACCAATGAAAGGCTGGCACCTGATCGAAATTAAATCAGAACGCAGGAAATCAGCACAGGGTCCCATGCGAATCGCTGGGTGGCTTATTGATGGGCTCAGCGCGGCGTGGGCCTGCGGCACCATGGGGACTCCACAAGGTAAGGAGATTACGGAGGTCACCAGGCATGACTACTGTGCAAATTTGGTGGCTTCTGGTGCCCTGTGTGTCGAGAGCCTGTGACGGTGTGAATTTGTGTCCGACCACGGAGCAATCTCTCTCTAGGGGGAAGGTTAGCCTCCCAGGAACAGAGGCAATAACGAGCTGAGTTTGTACACAGACGCGCAATCGACCAGCTTGTGGTTTAGGCTCGGCCGTCGTGTGATTCCAAGCAGATTTGCTGCAGGCCATTTATCAATCGTGCTTGTTTTGCTCTAGTTTGGAGTCAAAAGGTGTGTAGAATGCCTAACTTGGACGCTATTACGGAATATCTTAGTAATCAGGACCTACGATACACACAAAAACCTATATATTCCCCTATTTCTACTAACCATATTTGGTCCTAATTACTACGTACCCCCGTAATAGGCAGGTTGCTTGTGGCTCTCGCTGTCTCAGCACATAAAGCGACACACAGGGGCGTCCACAGATCCCCGCCGACCGCGACATTCACCAGGATCGTTGCTCTGATGTACCGTTGGTGAAATACGGTGTAACGAGAGCGCGATGCACAGTACAGCAGTAGAAATCGTGTTTTATTTCGTGTTTGATACTGGTAAAAACGAGCCTTAACCTAGACCCCCCAAAAAGGGTTGTTGTGTGTGTGTTTTCATCCCATTTATTCTGTGCGCCAGTTTGACGCACCAGCCGGGGTCACACAAGAGGAAGGTAAAACACAGAAGATTTCTCTCCACCTTTCCTCCTGCGGTGCTTGCCTTCATTTTTATCGCGAGAGGGGTTCAGCCGTC